>CAXIVR010000005.1:83707930-83852160 GCA_964035755.1 Teleogryllus oceanicus
GGAGCTTTAGTCCTCCGGGTCTTTTGTTCTCCCCCCGTAAATTGTTCTACAAATATTCTGAAATATATATTTTATGGTGTGTGATAATTGAACCATTCTTATGTTTTTAGTTAGTTAGTTAATGCCTTATTCTACGCGACGAGACTTGGGCCATCAGGCCCGCTCTTCCGTCTAACCACGCAAATTTCGCTTCGCTCCTTTCATCACCTAGCGGAGAAAGGAGGTATTATCTTGGGCGACGAAACAGGCGGAACTCAATTTTGCTCAGAAGCTTCATTTAGGCTTGAGGATCTTTTACATGCAGTAAATATACTACATGGGACAGCCAGATTTACTTCCCCTCCGAAGAAAGGCGTACGAAGGGTGAATTTTTCCGCCCTTAAAAATCCATGGCTTCGATCGGCTTTGAACCCGCAAACTCGGGTACAACAATCCGATACCCGTTAACCGTTATACCACCCCCTTACCCGATAACCGTAATACCACTGATCCCGCTTTTATGTTCTTGTGTGCAGGTCATAATAAAAAATTGAACTTAATATTACCGACGTTTATTCTCTTTATTCGTTCCTCATTAACGCTAAAATAATTAATGTATATGATACATACATAAAGATATAAATGCAAGAAATTAAACATTAAAGGAGCATAAAAGAAAAAAAATCGAATATATACAATGTTCGAACAGAATTACAATGTAAAATCTTATAAAAAACTACTCATTTATGTGTTGTTCCAATACATGTCTTATCCTGTGTAGATCTACAAATCAGCATCATCCTGTAACTTCATCTTGATTTTCGTAATTGCTTAATAAGGAAATGTTTCGATCTCCTGATAGAGTTGAAAATATTCTGGAAATGGAGTCACAGTTATTTCTAAAGTAAGAGGGCATATACAGTTACCTGAAGAAACACGTGTCTACAATAACAACTGCAATAGACCGCATTACAGGGCACCAGTCACACCGTGTGTCGGCATTTCTGGAATTCTCAGTTCTTTCGGTACAAGTGAAGTAGCAATATGTTTAAAAGTTGCGTATTGTTTAAATGATGATAATAAAGAAATAATAATAATAATAATAATAATAATAATAATAATAATAATAAATCTAACCAAGTTTTGAAACTGAAGGATTTCTAGAAAACATTCGGCTCTGCTAAATAAAATAAATGAACCTTGAAAAGTACATGGTATATCATCAATTCTGTCGGTACTATTTACGAAAATTCCTTCACAGAAAGTAAAGTGTTGAACAGAAAACCCTCTCAACGAAATAGCGTGACAGTATTTAAAAATACAAAAATAGACCGACTACTAGTACACTAACTTATCTGACGTGAAGACAGCAATAGAAATCGGCTTCGAGAAGACTTCCTTGCGGTCGCAGACCACTACCCGCACCGCTAACTGTGGTAGCCGCCTCCAAAGCAGAGGGCGCCTTCGGTCTCGCCCTATCAATTACTGGGCGTCCTTTCCGCGGCTTTGCCCGGCCCTCTCCGCCTCTACCACTGGCGCAGGTGGCGTTGACAGCGCCCCGCCCCCCCCCAGGACAGAAGCTGTCTTCGCCGCCGCCGTCGAAGCTTTCCTCCCCTGCCTCCACTGCCCGTCGCCGTCTTGGGCGCTTTCGCAGGATCCGTCACCGCCAATAGTGCCGCTTCCTGTGGACGACAAGGCGACTCCTCGGGTCTCTGCCTCACAGCCAGGCTATAAAATGTACTCTGTATCTACGCCTCATACCTGTCGAAGCTGTCGTCGTCGCAGCCACCGTATTGGGCACTGTTGGTGAACGACACAGCGACCCCTAGGTTGACTAGATTTTTTTCTGGGGCGTAAATGGCTGCGGTACGACAACCCCTAGGTAATGCATTTCTTACAATCCGGGGTAACGTGGTTGTTCCCCAGATGGAACGCCGTCCTACACTGGACGTGCAGGGTACCTACTTTCTCCAGCAGGGCTCCGAGTTTTTGACGTGAGTAATTAATGAAAGTGTGTTTGTGAACGGAGAGTGTGTGTGTAGTGGACCGCAGTGGACCTATCTTGCTCTTGTACTTTTATCAGGGAAAATTTATCCCGGGGTAGTCACCTACACGTTAGCCCTTATCCGCACCCCCCGCAGGCTTACAAATACGCCCGTAGGCTGATATCTGGGCCCCGCCAGAACGCAGTTGACTCTCGCGGTAACCTCCCCATACAATACCTCAGTCGGACCGCCCTGCCAGCTCAGAGCTCCTAGCTATCCAGGCTATTTCCGGAGTCAAAACAATATGCCACTCACATGCGCCTTGACTACTCCCACCTCTGTGCGCAGATAATTGGGTCACTGCCAAAACGAAAACAAGAGACAAATAGGAGGCCACTCGAACCAAGCACCTGACGGCTTGCGGCCCCTTTCCATATCCTCACTGCCTCAACCTCGAAGCTATCGACGTGAGAACCGCGGAAACCTAGACAACCTGTCACAGGGTTGCAGGTCCCCACCTGGAGTTCTAAATATGGCATCCAGATCATTCCGAAGAACGTCCTTCACCCAATCCAGCCAAAAGGTGGAGGCGTCAGAGGCCCAACTGGGGTGGGGGCTACTCACTGCCTCTACTTTGAAGCTAACGACGTGCGTTTCTCGCCCCTGAAGGTAGAGGGGAAGAGTTAAGAATGAAAAATATGCGTGCTCTCTGTGGGCCATTTTAAGGGCCCAGTTGTTACTCTCAGGTAACTGAGCCTCAGCTACTTTCTGGGTTCTGCTCTATAGTCAGAGAATAAAATTCGGAGATTAGGGGTACTCTGAAGCACTGCCTATCATGAAGTATCTGCTTTCCGGAGGACGGTCCTGTTGATATTGGCTCTCAGTGGCTGTACGCGGCACGAGAAGCACAAGCGCTTTGAGAAATTTGGGTGGGAACTGCCACGGAGCGAAAAGAAATACGGAGATCAAAGTGATGGAAGCTGTTGACAAACACCTACACATGTGCTGCGGTCTGAGTGCCTATTTTTATTCTTATTTTCTTCTATTGATTTCAGTATTTGGTCGTGACTTCAATGACTTCCGAGATATGTGTCTTCTATGACGTTTATTCTCATATTGACCTTCCTGTCATTTAAAGTTTCTACAAGCATGTGTGTACCAACCTTTTCGAACTCTGCATGGCAATTTAAAATATTTTCGTATTATTAAACATTATTAATAACCATTTAAAAAATTATCTTTTATTAAAATGCTCGTATGCAGCTCTTTGTACCCCACATCCCATCTTAGACTTCACCGCTCTTGCCTTCATCTTACATTCGTTCGTATCTTCTCTCTTCCCTTTGTTTAAGCTTTTCTCCTACCTTCGTTTTGTCTTCATTCTTGCTTACTGTCTTGCCTTAGCTCTTTCCTTATTTCTTTTCTTTCCATTTTACATCCAAATTTTCCATGTACAAATTTCTTTTAAAATAAGTTTTAAATCATGTTTTTTAGCATCTTTTAGTAGTTTTCTATGTTGCCTCTAGAGTCAAAACCATGTACTTTCTTTCAAAAAAGAAAAGAAATTGAGAAAGTACTCTGATAAGGCAAGAACTGTGGAATGTTTTAAATGATAAAATCAACATTGGAATATGGCATCGTTTTCAGTCAAAGAATTCGTGTTGTTAGGACAACGGATAAACAGGGGTTAATATTCTATGCTTGATGTCAGAACGTTGTGTAAATGGACACGGCCCCAAACATATTATGTGCAGATACTGTGAAAAGGGCGTTGGATTGTCGTGATCGTCAGGAAGGACGCGTGGATTCAGTCTCTAGAAAAATTTCGTAGCAAGTAAACGAGAGTCGTTGGCGAGGTGCGATCGGGATTTCAATGAAAGCTGGATATTTTGTAGATGATAGTAAGCCGGGAATTTGTTTAGTTCGGAATTTGAGAAATTGGTCTTGTGAAAATTGTGATATTAAATTGTAATTTGGAATTTTTATTAATATAACGGTTGGAAGTTGGAATTAAACAGACTCCATGTTTTGGGGAAATATACATTAGGGTAACTCCGTAGATGGAAGAATTTTCCAATAAGTAGATGAATATAGTCAGTCGCGAGTAGGAGTTTCATACGAAACACTCATAGGGAAAGTCGCGACAGCGTATTAAATTTGTGGAAATATTAAGTCCAATAATAACAATTGTTGAGGACACTCTGAAAAAAAATTATTTAGGAAGACCGCGGAAATTGGTACACAAGAATTTCATTGCCATCATTCTGCCAGTCAGCCGAAAAGCCATAGATCAAAATTACGAACGTAAGCTTACGAATTACAGTAAAACCGTACGGAGTTTCAATGTTTAAAGTGAAAGTAATTCACAGAATTTGACAGAACTGTAATTTATAGATGAAAAGAATAAATGTAAAATTCTTATTATCGAAAAGGCTGATAATTCATAATAATTCCCATCAATAGATTCCACAATCAACAGAACTTTCAAGAATCGTGATTCTGTACAGAACTACACATCCACATGCAATAAGAAATATATGTTGTGTGTAGAACCGATGATAAATTGACAGTAAATTTAATAAATTTAAAATTCAGTTTTAAATAAGCAACAGAACTTCTTCAAAAATTTATCACAGTACCACACATTTCTATATTATTACATATTTGTATTTTTCATATTGCAACCATTTAGAGACTTCTTTTGGATGTATTGCTCATAATGAACCAGTAGTTAAGTGAAAGGATTTCTTTCTTTTCTGTTTCTTTGTTCTGCCCTTCGTTTTCTCCTTTTCTTTCTTTAGTAAATAACTTCAAAGTTGTGCTGTTAGAATTTGTGTTGGGATTTTGTGACACTGATTTAGTCTACTCAATTTTGTAGGTTTCAGTTGCTTCTGATTAAAATCTTTCCATAACTGATACGCGCAATATGCTTACAACAATGCGTGGAGGGCTGACATTTCCGCTTATTGTATAGACTGATATTATGTCTTTTTTCTTTTGGCTGCAAAGAAACTTACATACCTCCTTCCCAATTTGTTCCGTTCCATAATTCTATTATGACAAATTATTCCAGGTTCTATTATCCAATAAACAAGAGCATTACCAATTTTTATTATTTCATTGTTCTTAGATAATATATTTATAATTCGCAAACACTTTTTCATAATTGGAATGAACGAGTTTATATGAATATAGGAAAATATAAAATTGAACTGATTGCTGATTAAGTGACATGGGAACGCACATAATAATCATATACATTGTTGCAGCGAATTGAATATCTGATTACGTCTTTTTTCAAACTCTGTTGGATCTGCTGACGAGCAAATATTTTCCCGTGCTTCCTTTTTGAAACCTCCCATGATATTTTTGCTTCAAGCATTGATATAAATTACCAGAATTATGACCGTAATAGTGTTTATGACGATAGAGGTGACTGTCAACTGTTAAGCACTATTTTCTACAAACAGTTCGTTCTTCATTATTTGATGCCCTGATGTTCTTTTCCTATTTCGTGTAGTTTTAATTCTTGTAAAAGTAGAATGAATACAGGGTCTCGTTTATGAGGCACTTTATCTCTTCGAATTTAGTTTGTACGCTCTAAAAGGAAGCGTGTTCTCCCCGTAAGGGTATCGTATTTCTCGAGGTCGAGGCATTAAAGTCATCTTGTTAATGCATTTGGTGTTGGCGGGCCGTAGTGTAGCCCAAACTCTTCTCCTTGATGCCGCATCATTCTACACGGTCGATTCACAGGCAGCACTGTACTGTCCGCGATGTCAAATTCAACACGAAGATTTTGAAATTCGCTCACAATATTTTATTCAAGTAAGTTTCAGTATAGGCAAGGATTTTATTGGTAGAACAAGTTAGTGGAGCGCGTCTTCAAGTTAAACTTTCAGGACGGCTTAGAAAGATGCCTCATGTTTTCTTTCAAGATGCTAATGTTGGGTAGAGGATAACATTCGATGCAGCAACACGCAAAGTAGAGCGAGGTCATTCGTAGTATTCTTTGTGAAACTATGTTCGTAGCGCGAATATGCACAGTTGTCAAATTTGACTCTGATTTGTCCTCTAGCTCCAAACTTTGCTTCAAGAGCATTTTCATTATAAAGCATATTTGTCTCCACGTTTTTCTGTTAGATATAATTTTAATGACTGCAATATTTTCTGAAATTAAAGTTAAAATTTAAATGCGTGGGACATCGCAACTTTCCTTTTTCTAAAAGAGTCAGTGTCATCTAAAAGAGTGCGAGAGTCATCCTTTAAAGATTTACAAACGAACGAAGTTATGAATAAAACATACAAGCTACCAAAGGTAAAATTCCTAAAGATTGTCGGAATGGTGCAATTATATCTTACTTTTGAATAGTTATCAAGTTTAAGCTCAAAGTCTTCTATTCTGACAAAGATTTGCGTGACATTTTTTCATCCATCCTTACAGGTACACCCCTATTTTCTGATAAAAAACTGTAATAATTGCCTTTTCACCTGCACCAATTATAAATATCCTTGTAAACACTAACTGAATATAATCCTGACGTATGTGTGTAGTTGTAGGTCAAACGAAATTTAAACACGCATTTCACAAACAAAAAATCGAAATAATATTGTTGAGGGGATTCCTATACTTTCCCTCCCTCTACAATATTATGAGGAGAATAAGTAAGAATGATTTATCTTTTATACGTATGAATATATTAAATATTCGATATCTAAAATGTTTTCATGACTTTTATTTTTGTGTTATGTGTTACAGGTAAGAGATTGTTTGCATCACTTTAATGGCAACGACGGTTGCTTCGAGAACCACGGTGAGTTCACATTTTTATTCATGAGTTTAATTTACTTATTTATTTGAGTTTATTTATTTCATAAGACCATAAACATGTCATCTTTCCAGAATGCTTATTAATACAATTTAACCTAAGATTAAAAAACGTACATTATTGAGCTGAATCTATTATTTTAGAGTACTAAACGCTATTTTACATAATACTATAATATGAAAGTACGGAATCGACTAAATTAAACAAAAACAACTTTTAATGTCCAACTCGAAGGACATGTTTGAAGAAAGCTAAATTTCAATGAATTCTTGATGTCGTAGATCCATTATTTCGATAAGAGGCATACGCCTTTCGCTGCATGCAATCAGCAGAGTGGAATTGCCCGACCATTTTGCTGCTTATCGCTTCCATCTCTTCTTACCTGCTGCAGAACGTTTAATGCAGGAGTGGGCATGGAATTTGTCTTGTCTGGCAGTGGTATTTCTGCCTTTGCCACAACCGGCCACACAAGTCACAGTTGGTGGACAACTAAGTTAATTCGATAGCGGAAATATTGCTGGCAGCTGGATAAGTGAATGAAATGACTTTACAGAATTTTTTTTCAATTGATTTATTGATGCTTATCTGTTTTAATTATATCGTAATCATGTTCAAAAACATTCAAGCAGTAATGAAATGTACTTATTAAATTGAAAATTTGTGAATGTGATTCAAGCAGTAATGAAATGTACTTATTAAATTAAAATTTATTTTTCGATCAGAGGCCACTACTGTGGTGAAAAGTTACTCTCCTCAGGGACTGTTGTTCATGTACGTAACTAGACACAAACCTAAGAATGTTTTCAGCTGATTTGAACGATGCTGGAAATCGTGTTCGGGAAGTATCTACAAAAATTAAAACAATTAGAATCTGTTCGTTCAGTTTTGGTCCTTGTATTTTAGAACAGACCTTATTCAACTATTGGAGATAAATCTATTTACATTATGCCACACCATGTACATTTTATGTTTTCGTTTATATCGTTACAGTTTCAGGGACTTTCTTTTCATTATCAGGCTAAATAATTAGTATCTATACCTTAGATGTTTCACCGAGATAAATACTACTTGGAAATATAGAAGTATTGTTTCAATGTCAACTGAATATGAAGGTGCAAATTTACAAAATTCCATCTTCAACATTGTAAAATCTTGAAAATGAGAATTTGCTTGTCACTTTAATTCCATCTCATATAATGATACGCATTCGTGTCAATGTAATCCCTTTAGAGTATTTGAATAACTGCAAGTGTCCGTGAGTCCATCACTCACGATTTGACCAATTACCATACACCAATCAAGACATACGAGGTATCATTCGATCCGTCCCGGTCTCCCGATGGGGAACTGATCATTTGTTTACGAATCCGACTAAAAGATTCCAAGATATTTACAAAAAACTTGATTTTGTGTGTTTTGGCGCTGCGATCTCTTTTGGATAGATTGGGAATTAAACCAACGTCACCTATACAGATTTATTGCCCAGTACCCAGAGACAAATTTCGCTATATTTTCTTGAGTGATGTCAGTAATGTAGAGAATGAAAGTACATTTACATTTTTAAGTTTGACATGACAGAATTACATTCTTATGCGTGCAAATGCAGATTTTAAAATGAATGTGACTAGAACTTGTTCTTATTAACCGTAACACCTTATTCACAAAACCTTCAAATCAAATCAAAGTTTATATAGTATTGGCTACAAAACGAGGAATAGAGAAATTGGAGGAAAAGAATTGAAAACGAATTAGACTGAATATGTCTCTTAAAAAGTAGATGACA
This sequence comes from Teleogryllus oceanicus, assembly GCA_964035755.1. NCBI lineage: Eukaryota > Metazoa > Arthropoda > Insecta > Orthoptera > Gryllidae > Teleogryllus > Teleogryllus oceanicus. The sequence goes on from CAXIVR010000005.1 coordinate 83,716,504, forward strand.
AAAATATGGATGTGTTCAGCAAATCCGGGAAATATTAAAATGTAGTGGAAGATTTTGCGACATAATTTTTGGAACTAATTGTGGGATATCTTATATTATGATTAAAGAATGATGCTAAAAAACAGCATAGGGGTGATGTTTTATATGCATTTTAGTGCATATTAGCACAAACAGCGTACGAAATACAGTCGTACTAAATTCTTACAATTCCCATCATCCATACCTGCAAGTATTTTTATAGCTATTACAATTTTGAAATAACAATAATAACAGTTCATATCCAACTTGTAGATAACATACAAGGCCATTGGGAGTTGGAAATTTTTGAACGGGAGTGTAACATTATCAGCAACTCGATTCATTGGTATATCCAATGTCATAGACTGCAAGAACTTATTTGAAATCTATGAATGCCACAACATTTTCAACACATGAAAATGCATTTAAAACCGTTTACAGCGTCGGCGACGACACATTCGACTGGTAACAATATTGGATACGAATACTGCAGCGTATCGACGCGTTGCCTGATTGTCGATGTCAATACTTCCGGTTAGCTCACGGGCAAAACTGTTGCTCTCCTCCGACGTTTGCGAGTCCGTCCCCGATTTAGTGCCACAGCTGAAGGCCCGTGCAACTGTAGAATCCGTGGTCTGCATCAACGTAGTAGGGCCGAACAGGACGATGAGGGTGGGACGGGGTGGGATGGGGCGAGGCGGCGCGGGCGAGGCGCGGGCGAGGCGGCGCGGGGCGGGGCGAGGCGGGGCGAGGCGGGCGAGGCGGGGCGAGGCGGGCGAGGCGCGAGGCGGGGCGAGGCGGGGCGAGGCGGGCGAGCGGGCAGGGGGCGAGGCGGGCGAGGCGGGCGAGGCGGGGCGAGGCGGGGCGAGGCGGGGCGAGGCGGGGCGAGGCGGGGCGAGGCGGGGCGAGGCGGGGCGAGGCGGGGCGAGGCGGGGCGAGGCGGGGCGAGGCGGGGCGAGGCGGGGCGAGGCGGGGCGAGGCGGGCGAGGCGGGGCGAGGCGGGGCGAGGCGGGGCGAGGCGGGGCGAGGCGGGGCGAGGCGGGGCGAGGCGGGGCGAGGCGGGGCGAGGCGGGCGAGGCGGGGCGAGGCGAGGGGCGAGGCGGGCGAGGCGGGCGAGGCGGGCGAGGCGGGGCGAGGCGGGGCGAGGCGGGGCGAGGCGGGGCGAGGCGGGCGGCGGGCGGGGCGAGGCGGGGCGAGGCGGGGCGAGGCGGGGCGAGGCGGGCGAGGGGCGCGGGCGAGGGCGGGCAGGCGAGGCGGGGCGAGGCGGGGCGAGGCGGGGCGAGGCGGGGCGAGGCGGGGCGAGGCGGGCGAGGCGGGGCGAGGCGGGGCGAGGCGATCCATACTTTATATTTTTCCTGTATGTGTTTGTCATATCTCCCATTTTATCACCACATTTGAATTTGGCAATTAGAATTGGACATTGTAATTGGACCCCATTCTACCCTCGCGGCCGCACCCGCCCCGTGTCCACATGCCCTTTCAACACCACCGTGTCACCTTTCGGAATCTGCGATATAATACAACCTCGCAAATGTGAACATCACGGGGTATATTAACCACGGGAGGTTTGATTTGAGGTATCTCTCCCGGAATGTTTGTGCTATGACCCGAGGGTTCATGCGGAATATGAATTTCCTGGAAATAGATTGTATTGCTATTAAATGCGCAGAGCTGTAGTAATTGACTCGTATAGTTTTTTCACAATGTTTTATTTAATGTTTTCTAAAAGGTGATGGACCATGGATTATCGTTTTCAACCTCTGACCAATGAAACAAATATTAATTTAGGGGGGTACAAACACAGGTCATCCACACTAGGTAATTGAGCTCAACAACACATATATTTCTATCGTACCTCATTCAAGCAATGAGTAATTTCAATGAAATAATTTGACCGTGTTACGTTGAGGAGCAAGATATCACCGACCGACCGTGGCTTGCCACCAGATCGGCCACATCAGGGCTGCCTCCGCCGCCATTCATAAGTGACGAACGCAAGGCGGACAAACCAACTGCTAGCCTAAAATGGCCGCATTCAAGGAACCGGTGGATGCAGTGCATTATCTGCTTCCAGCACTTCCTGCTTGTCTATCATTCTCAATCAAACTTCCAGTGCGAGAGAACAAAGAAGTTGCTTCATTCTTAGCCGAGCTTTAAATACAAGGGACAGAATTAAGTGGTTTGTTCATTCTCAATTGTGCATCAAAAACGTGGGAACAATCTGGATACTTCATTCTCATCCATGCTTTAAAATAAGGTAATGAATGTTTGTTGTTTTAAAATTTTGTTGAAACATGAAGGAATATAATAGATGTTTCTTTTTTATTTCTGCAACAAACACGGGGAGATCAAAAGTTTATTAATTATGAATCATGCTTTACATACAAAGAAATAAGGAAGTTCATTCTGATGTCAGGGAAACATTGTTCTTTTTTTATTGCTTCTTGTATTTGCATTGAAATCTACTCTTTGAAATAATACTTGAATAATACTGTATGTCCAGAACTAATAAAGATTTATTATTTAAGAACAAATGATTCATATTAATGTTAGAGGAATCATTTCAGATAGATATACATCTTTGTTATATGATCTGGTGATTCCGACTTTGGTCTTTACTGTTACATCCTTTAGGTTTTCATTTGTTTTATAAGAAGTGGAATTGCGAGTGCACATGGAACATTTTGTTTTATTCCTTCAAAGCATTATTGAATACAAAATACATATGACGCGAGACTTGGCGCGAGCGGGTAGAAAGTGGGAAGACGACAATCTAAGAGTAGGGGTGTCAACACTATAGATATTTCCTCTAGCGAGTCACAGCTACAGCCAAAGCTCTACTATCTCAACTTGTGTGGCAGTACAGTGTATGTAAATGGGTAAAAGGGAGAGTAGGTGAAAAGAATGAGGTAGAAAAGATCGCGTTAGAGCCTATGGCCCGTTTGTAAATGCACTGTTCGTTCATTTGTCTGGTTTTGAGGGAAGAAAGTGAAGAAAACGGCAAAAAGAGCAGCCGGATTCTAGAACTCTTCTCCAGGTAGTGACTGAATTCGACCCAGCTATGAAGGTACCGTCATAAATTCGGGAACATTAGGGCTCGAACCCATGAACCTCCCACTCGGGGCTATTAATTTTCATCCTGACATATTTAAGCCGGTCCAATCGGTTTGCTGAAATTATATGCTTTTCTAATATAAGAAGGAGACCTACTGCGATGTGTTCGCAAAATTTCGTTATTATTAATCAAGTCATGAATAATCCAGATAAAAAAGAAAAGACAAAACGAGACGTGTCCCCTATGCTACATAAGTGTTTTAATCTTACTTGACTTAAAATGGAACAATAAGTATATGTTTACAAATATGTAACTTACATTTGTTTTCTTCATTTTATCCTCCCACTGGAAGACTATTGAACATACCTCGTTTCACGCTTCAATACTGAGGAACCTACTTAAACTCGTTGACGACTCAACTGAATTTTGTAAGGAGCTTCAATACAAAAAAATTTTGATTTTAAAGGATTCGAAATACCATTTTCAAAAATATTCTAGATATTAAATTTCGGTAAATAGTTTCGAGTTGTACTGTCAGAGAGTAGCTCTTGAGGCTCATATTGGCTAAGTGCCAAAAATGGAGCAAGGCCGATTACAGTTCCTTTCCGAATGTCCTTGTGGTGAGGAGCAAAAGGCGGAGGCAGGGGCAGCAGGAGCGGGGCTCCCGAGATGCCGCCGCCAACGATGTTGATGATGGGCGGCGGCCGTGGGATCAGAGGCCCGCGACCATCGATCACAGGGGGCAGCGGGTGATCTCGAGATGGATGTGTGTCGCCGGGGCGGCGCCGGCCGCTGCCCGCCATCCATCTCACCCGGAACCCTGGCCACGAGGGGCGAGGGCGGGGGCGCTCTTCATAGCGACTCTGGACACGCCCGTGACAGCTGCGCCGCCTCTGCCTCCGCCACGCCCCACTCCTCCTCCCCTCTCATCCTCCCCTCTCATCCTCGCCCCTCTCATCCTCGCCCTCTCATCCTCGCCCTGCTCCTCTTCGCCCCGCTCCTTCTCGCCCCTCCTCCTCGCTTCGTTTCTTCTCGCTCTGCTTCTTCTCGTCCTGCTTCTCATCGCCACGCTTCTCATCGCCACGCTTCTCATCGCCACGCTTCTCATCGCCACGCTTCTCATCGCCACGCTTCTCCTCACCCCGCTCCTCTTCGCCCCTCCTCCTCTTCTCGCCCGTCCTGGCCCGCCCCCTCGCCCCGCTCTTCCTTGCCCGCTGCTCCTGTCCCCTCTTCTCGCCCGCTCCTCCTCGCCCCGCTCCTCCTCGCCCCGCTTCTCTTCAGCCGTTTCGTCTTGCCCCGCTGCGCTGCCTACTCCTGACTCCGCTTCGCCATCCCTCACTGCTTATTGCTCATCTTCTTGCACGTCTGTGACTAGCTTCATCTCACCTTTTCCATTCTTCAACATATCATCCTTCCTATCCCACCTCCTTGCCACCTACTACATGACTAAGCAGTGCACGCCAGGATAGTCTAAGTGTTGAACTTCCAAATGAATCTCCACCACAGTTGGAGTTTCCACATTTGGTTTAAAGCTGTATCGAAATCAACTATTGTCTGGTGGAGAATCCTAGGGCTGCTCTTGTCGGTAGTTTTCTGAGGTAGCTGATGCGTGAATTAGTAGTTTTCCGCGATCAGTACAAGGCGAATGTCAGAGCAGTATTTTAAAGAACTGGCGACGATTCGCGCGCGATCATGTCTTCCAATATTTGCTCCCACTGTCTCCTTATACGAGTTTATACTTTCAAATACATGCACGATGTCCCACTAGGGTGATTCGTGAAACTGAAAAATCTGCAAGCCGATGTGTAAGATGGTGCCGGATCTCTCGTTCCAACGGGGGAGAAACTAAGTTTTCAGGATATAAAACACTACACCTCCGGCTCTGATGAGTCAAGAAGTTGACGCACCTGGAAACTCTAAATAATTAATGAGCCAATTTTCTAATTAATCTGTGTAAACAAATTAATCTATCTCCTTCACCTCTAAGCCGTGCATACACGGTTGCGGAAGTGTTCATGAGATACATAACATGTTCTTCTGAACCACGTAACATTGTGGAAGCTGATGATTAAAGACGAACCATTTTCCAAATTAGGGTTAAATGGGTCTTTATAAATAAGACGTCTATGAGTTTAGCGATATCGGTGACTGCCATCGATATTCGTACAATGAAGACTTTAAAAATTAGCCTTCGCGTACATTTATATTCAAGGAGTTCTTCTGCGTCCAAGAGAATCTGTGAGCTCGTGCTAGGAGTGAGAGTGGCTGCTGCTTAGAAGGAGCAGTCTGGACCGGAAGAAAGAGTGCACAGACGGAGGCAGAACCGGAAATTGCGCTGTCGACACTTTCCAACCCACCCCCGACCTTTCCTTTGGTCGCAAAATCCCTGCCTCCGGGGCTGGCGTCCGCTTGTGATTTTAATATCTGCGCGCCCTTTTCTCGGAGCGAGCAACTCGCAAATTGTGAATGAGTTTCAATGAGTTCGTTTCCTTTCCCGGGCGATCGTTCCTTGGACTGTTTGCGCCGCCCTCTCTTTTGTCATGGAGCTTGTGGAGTTCCGTGGAGATTTGCAACCTCGGTTGACAAGTTTTGAATGCATTTTTTGTCACAGCATCAAATTGTTGCCGTCACTCTCCTATCAATAGGGAAGTACGTGAACGACATGCTCTCACTCGCAAAGAGAAAGCACAGGCTAGGAAAGCATCTGGAAAGGACTTTGGACAGGAAGTTGGGTACAAAATTGCTCTTCAGTAGCAGAACACTAAATTCATGTGCTATTAAACGTAGATGGACTGCGCCTTTTTCCCTTACATTATTGGTCACTTTGAGAATTCCGTTTATCCCAGTTATTTTAAACTTTCTCCAAATAAATAAAACAAAATTTGTTAAAATATATAATTTACTAAAATTTTTTTAATGTAAATAATGTTTTTTATTTAGTCAAAAACTGTATGTGACGTATGGGGGAAAAATCGTCTCCGCACGCTTTCCCCTTTTTTTATTGGAAACTTATTTTGATTTAATGTTCAGCATAAACTATTAATAATAGTCAATAGTAATAATAGTAATAATAGTAATAATAATAATAATAATAATAATAATAATAATAATAAATTTACAAAAGCGAAGGATTCCAAAACTAGATATTTTCGTTTCCGAGTTATAGAAAACTTATTTGTTTTTTCATGGATTGACACTTCGTATGAATTAATTTAGTTAAATCTCTAAAATTCTTCATTTCAATAGATTATATATTTATTTTAACACTTCACGGATATTATTACATTTTGTGTTGTTGTTTACGAATTTGAAACATACAGTACACTTGATCATTGTCATTAGGATTTTCTTTCTTTCACAATATATCTCCGAAGAACTTGCTCATGTCTCGCTAGCATTTGCTCGTTGCGAACAAGAGATAGTGTAGATTAAGAGTTTTGATACGTCACCATGGAGCTATGAATTCACGCACGTCGCGCACATCTTTTGTTTCCTTCCGTAGTCTTCCGTGGTCGTTTCTTCCGTCGTGAAGCAGCTCGTGTTGGGCATTGCAGAGTGATCCGTTCTGTTCTCGTTATTCTATTTTGAAAATGAGCAGCTGTGAAGACAACAGAAGGCGCCAGAGGTCAGCTAATTTCGCTGAAATGCTCACCGAGTATACGATTTTATTTGAGAAGAGCCAGCTTCCGGAAATACGCTGCCACCGGAAAGAAGCTCTGCAAAATTTCAAGAAACAGTACTCGGAAAAATTCGGAGTCGTGAGCGATGCCAATTGACCAAACGAAAAAATCGAACTGAAACAAAAATTAAATTAAAGGCTGGGGGATTACGAATTAATGAACGGGACAGTAACCCAGCAATGTGTCGAATAGATGGTAAGAAAACTGTTGTATTATTTTTTAATTTTTCTATTATTATTATTATGTTAACTGAATATATTCATAATTATAATTGCATTATATTCTTATATATATATATATATATATATATATATATATATATATATATATATATATATATATATATATTGTGACGTAACGAATATTGGATTAAAAATAAATACATTTATTTTGTTATTACTGTTCAGAAGCGTGTGCCCCAACCGGGTGCGACCTAAATCACTTCGCACGGCCATCTACGCGCTCCTTAGCGTCGCCGAGCAAGGGGGTGTAGTGTTTGATAACGCCTCCGAAACCCCTCAGGGACCACGACCAGGCTCCACGCGGGCGGGCGCGGCGACCGCTCCGTGTTTGTTTACAGGAAGTGTGCGAGAGAGAGCGTTCTGGAAAATTCCATCAAAATTACCGACAAGACGCGTAATCTGATTGGAGCAATATTATTTTCGGCGTAGTAACTTTCGGCCAGTAACAACACGTCTTCCAAAATTTCTGTAGAAACTTCTAGAACATTCATGGAAATTGGGGGAGGTTCGTGGGCGCTGAGGCGCTGAGGCAGAGAGAAGCGGGAGGTCTTTGGACAGAGAGGCGCGGGGACACCAAGTCGTGCGGACAGAGGCGGGACGCTCATGTTGCACGGGTGGGACGTGAGGTCATCTGAGTTGTGTAGGTACAGGGATAGCGAAGTAGTACGATTAGAGTGCGATTTGTGGTATTATCGCACCGCGTGTCATTAGATTGAGAAAAAAGAACTTTATCTTAGTAATGTTATTTGTTTTCTGCTTTCGTTTACGTTCGCGCCGTGTAATGCAAGTTACAAGATTACGAAAATTTACGATCTGCGCCGTCACTGATCTGTCGTCACCGCTACCGCTGATGTCCCAGCTGATGTCGTGGTTAACTCTACTCTTGAATGGGAGCAGGCTGCGAGAGGGAATCCACCTCCACCCCCAAAGGGCGTGCCGTCCAGGAAGAAAGGAGCCCAGCTGTGTTGCCTGTTTGAGGCCGTTCACTCCCAGCGTCCTCCTGCCGCAGCGGTGATTCTAATAATCTGTCGAGTCTGACAGACAAAACAAACATTCACATGCCCTTCAGGCTTACCTGGACTGTTGTCAACATTCAGAAGGTGCAGGGCCGCGCACTGGCCCCTTTTTCTTTTTATTTGTTAGCGCATTCTTTTTTTTGCTTATTTGTTTTAAGTAATCATCGTATTAGTTTTAAGATTGCATAAAAAAACAAGGGTTTAAAAAACTGAGCTCAGATAATAATGTCAATTTATCATTTTTAATTTCATTAAATTTACATTTTTTGTCTTTAAACTTTCTTCAATTGACCTTCGTCACGTAGCCACGTCCGTCCACAACCTAAATTTCAGGCTCTACCCGTCACCTGAGCTAGCCGGCAATTACAGCACAGGTAGGTGGGGGCGTCGCAATATTAACTAAATCATAAATTAACCCATTTCCATTGCAACTGCAATTGTCAACTTGTTTTAGTACTTATTGCAAGAGTAATTTGTATATTAAATTATACTTTCATTTGAATGTTTCTATTCCATGCCTTTTCACGCATTATTTCTTTCTGATCTACAGTTTGTGCTATCCCCAAATTATTTTGTCTGCTTATTTCATGCTACCCTGTTTTTCTAAATACCAAGGGCAGTGGTTATCCTTGTGTTTATGTGCAGTTTATATGTGGGAGGGCAAACGTGATGTTCCACTATGTACAACCTTGATTCTACAGATGCAGTAAAATTAAGCGAAATTTTCTAGTTTTCATGTTGCTAACTTTGCTCTGTTAGAATCTTTATTTATCATTCATGTGTGCAATAAAAGGAGTATGAATTGATTCAGAAAGAACATGCGCATATTATACTTCTTTTCCGTATGTTACTTATTGTGTGATATAACGATTAGATGTTGAAACAGAAAACCCTTGATAGCATTGATCGCCTCACTAACGAATAGCGAAAAGCAAGTGGGCTTCAACCTAGGCACCCGGTTTGATTTCCCGGTCGGTGAGGCGTATTGTTTCAGCAATCTTAAAGTTCAAGGCCTTAGTTTCCTTATACTGTTAATTTTTTATTTATTATACATTTATATATAAGTATCACTTTAATCTACGAATTGTACAAGAGAGAAAATGAAGAAGAGTATAAGATACATGATGAACGTCATGATCAATAGAAAGTTACCTTATCCTTCTTTCCAAAAGAAACTTTCAAAAAGAAATTACTGCGTGGAAATAGAATGATTCATTATTTAACTTATCTTTTTATCTCCCAGTGAGCTTTCATTTCTATAGTTTAAATTTTCGATATTCTTTATAAAATGTTTATTTAACTAAAAAATGAAAACATTAACAATTGTCTTTAATCCTTTTAATGATATTTACCTCTCGTATTAAGATAATTATTTCACGGTTAGAAGAGAGCGTTTTCTCATTTTGTTTTATATTTAATTCATAACTCCTTAAAAATTGCAACACGGGCAGGACTTTATGCGTACATGCAAGAGTTGTTGCGCATACACTTTCGTGCGTAAACAACTGTTATATCCTCTTACTACTGGGAGGATTTTCTGCGCTCCCAACAGGCTTTTGTTGTACTTCATTCAAAGCGAAGTAGCATGCTTAAAGGCTGTTCCATCTGGAATTTACTAGGCCGTCCCCAGTTTAAATCCTTCCTCACATACTCATTTTTTCTACTGGCGTCTTTTTTCCTTTATTGCTCCTAATTCTCAGCAGTGACAGCTCGAGTTTTTAGCGCGACTCGCGAATGCAGTTCTGGAAAGATAACGGGGCGCAGTATTTGCCTGAAGACACTCCATTTTCATTTTACATTTTTATTATATTTATATTTTGCATAATAATAATAATAATAATAATAATAATAATAGTTTGAATTACAATTTATTTACCATCAAACACACATTACAGTGTACAGGAAATACTACAAAGGAAAATCCAACAACTAAAACCAACACCTCCAAAAACTACAAACAACAACAGCAAGACGGTTTTCATGACATAACTAAGTACACTCCTTATCCTCTCTAAGTGCTAGTTGCACTTGTCAGATAGGGATGAGGTTTATGTCAATTTTGGGGTAATATTAATGCTTGCTATGGTCCCTTCAATTTTCTATCGAATGAACCATAGCAACTGAAGTACAATAAACGTTTTTAACAACTTTTATATTAAAAAATAATAACAAGAACAAAACATCATTTACATATGAAAATCTTCATAAAAATAAAAATAAGAACAAGTTAGGTTCAGGTAAGAAAGAACAGGTTAGATGCAGGTCGGGCAATTAAAACAGGTTATTACATGGCAATTGGCAATAACAAAACAAAACAAACATTGGTAAAATTATCAAGAAAATAATTCAACACTTAAAGCAAATAAATAGGTTGTATACTAATTATGAAACAACAGTGTAGCAAGAATTAAATCACCAATTAATAAAATCTGCAAGTACACTTACAAAAAGAGCATAATAAATCAATTAAATCGACATAACACTAAAGGAAAATAATTTTAAAACAATACTCAGTAATGGACTAAGAAAATTTATTTGACAATATTTAAAAGCACATGTACTTATAAAACTATTTTTATTTATTTTTACTTTAATGTTTATGTAAACAATATATTGTTTATTTAAATTCATTTTTACCATTTTGTGTTAATACTTGATATACAATTCCTTTAGTTTAATTTTGAGTAGCCTTTTAGATATGATATACTGAACCGTGCTAAACTGTGTACTGTATTTATACGGTACCGTATTTATACCTGACGCGTCAACTACTGAGGTCACTCGTCGCGTAAGTATAGTGCATGAATTATCACTTTCGTGGGCAGGATCATGTCCCGCTGATTTGGTGAGATCTGGCATTGACCTACTGTGGGCCAGCTGGTTTCCAACAACCAGGAATCTCCCACCAGCGGACACCGCCCTAGCCGGGACAAGCTCCAAGCTCCGACTGGTCTCCCAGCATGTGTGGTAGTGTAGTGCATGCTAGTGTGTGTGTGTGTGTGTGTGTGTGTGTGTAAGGGGTGAGGATAGGACAAGGAAGAGGAAAGAAAGATCGCACGGTCCGTGGCCTGTTTGTTAAGGTACTGCTCCGGCCTACATCCGGGGCTGATCCTAGAAACTACGGACAACGATAAATTATCAGTGGCTCACAATTCTCCTCAGACAGAAAACTGAATTCAACCCAAAGACAAGTTAGTGTCAAAAATCCTGCTACTGGTGGGACTCAAACCTAGGACTTCGCGGTCAGAAGCACTACAGCAACATCAGTTGATGCACTGAGCCACCTTTCCCGGTACCATATTTGTTTCTTGGGAGCACGAACACCACATTAACATGGAAGGATGATACTGGAGACTATTGACGTGTACAAGTCACGGTTAAACGTGAGATGCGCAAACCTAGTCGAAAAAACAGACGAGTAATTCTAAGGTGAATGGACTCTATATTAATTTTTACTACCTTGCCTTACTTGCAAGAAGAGAATCCTACCTCTTACTTTGCACAAAAATATAAACAGAATATTTACATTGGAACAAAATATAAAACAGAAATATGCCCAAAATAAAAATGTACTTATCGATCTTAAATGTAGTTCTCTTCACATTGTTTCTAAAGGAGAAAATTTCTTTGAAAATTTCACATCAGATTTGAATATTAGTTGAAGGGTCAATAATGCATAGGTCGATTTTCTTAACATCTACATTGTGCTGTGTGGAATTCACAGTCTCATTAAATGTATGAATCTTTTGAAAGAAACTGGTCTTATTTACATGAGATGAATATTGATATTTCAAACAAAGGAAGCCTTGACTACTTCTAAAATTCAACCCTTAATGGTAAGTTGATAACTTTACTTGCTAAAACTGGATTGCTTTTCGAATCACGAGATCTGAAAAAAAACTTATCGGAGAAACCCTACACATGAACGTAATTATGATACAATTTATAACTGAAACCTCTCAAACATCATGAAGTCAATACAGTAAATTTTCCAATCTTACACTTTCCTACATTTTTCAGATAGAACATGTAATGGTCCAATTAAGAAACGATTATGATGTGTCTATGTTAAGAAAAGTCTACACAGTCACTACATTTAATCATTTCACTTAGTTCAAGACTGAAAACAATTCTGCACTTTTATTAAGTGATTACGTACTCTTATGCAATAACGAAATACCAATATTATATATCCTACCTTTTTACATTCAGTTTTATTATTACCTAACATTAACCAGTTACAATCTATCCCTCCCTCTGTGAATATTTGTGATTGTTGATCATTGTGTCCTCTCTCACATTGTACACTCTGAAGCGTATAACTCAATAACTCAACCTGACTTTCAACACGAATATTGGCGAGCTGTTACTTATCTTAGGGTCCCGCAGTCCTGTCGTGGGAATGTAGCCGCCTCTGCCAATGTCCTTGACGTAGCCGAGCTGTGGTAACCACCCGTGGCGCCGACTGCGTACTGTCCACGTGGTCGTCGTGCCGTACCCAGCATTCTGCTATTTAACCATTCAATTCCAGAGTCTGGGCACGAATTCGGTCCTTCCATGGCGATGCATTTGCTCAGAGCCGTTCATTTCTCCCACTTACAGTTTACAACCCATGACACCGCTGCATTACGTGCTCTTTCATCACTTAATAGTTTCTTGTTCATTGACGCTCGGAACACAATAGCATTTAGTTTTATGTTTTTGTTCGATGCTCCGAGTGCTCGTTTACTCGCATATTAACACTTCCCGCACCTTCATCCCTCGATGTTGCCCGATTTCACTCTCTCGCCTCACACACGCCACACAGCCCCATGCGCGCCATTCGTCATGTCCCTTGCACTCTTCTGACTCGCCTGCCTCTTCTCACTGACCGTGATTCGTTCCCCGGAATCGTTCCCCTAAGAGATCGACTTGCGCTCTTATACGCGCCAGATTTGAATTGCTACACCCCGTTCTTTTTCTATTTGACGGCCAAATGACCGTTCGCTGGTCATAATATAATTAGTTATAGTTAAAAACGTGATGTAAAGAATTGTGGTATGATTATGAGCTCAGAAAAACGTGTAGATTTGATCCTTCTCTTCCATATATAACATTAAGTTTTTCTGTTTTTTGATGATTAATTTAGGCTACTTAAGATTTATTTAGAAATGAAATAAATATTTGAATGTTCAATTCCAAAAATTGTTAACAAAAGAGATGAGAATTTATTTAGGACACGATGTCACTTTTTAATCATAGAATCGTTTTTAAATAAAACTCCATGTTTATTTTTAGCTTTGAACATAACAGTGCTGTAGAGAAAGGTTTTAAACTCATGTTATCTTACATTGCCTCACTGTTCAAAACTATGTCGTCTTCTACAATGCACTATATTTACCCAACCAAAATAAAAAAGTTAATAACGCGAGCTTCTAATTTCACTCTTTAATATAATTTGTGTTAATCGTGGTCATCAATAGTTAACGCTACCTCTCACCAACTTCATTGAAACAATGAAAGATGTAACACATCTGAGTAATATTTAAAATATTCACAGATAATCTGACGTTTTACTTTTCCTATTTGTCATATGGTTTTGAATAGCATACGAATAATTATTGTAATGAATGTTGAGATGTAATATATTTTATTTACTTGAGTTTATTTAGAATAACATGTCATTTACCATAAAATGTGATGTTACAGCAATGCTTCAATAATTTTATAAATGAATGTCATACACTTCACTCAACTTCACAATATTAATTTCCAACATTTACTCCCCAAAACATTTACCTACAAGTACGGAAACTCCAATCACTGAAAGTAGTGATTGATCAATATGACATTTATTTGGAAACTAAAATATCCAAAATGATCGGACGGAATGTACATTATTGGTAGTTGACTCACTACTTTTTATTGCACCCATGTAATAACGGTAGATTTCACTACAAATACAAAAATATAAACATCGTATCATATATCACATCATCGTATCATAAACATTATTCCGCCATTAACACCATTGCAATAACAAATAACCAACGTCCAAAAATAAGATCTTAACGACATGCTCATCATCTCATAAGCCTGCTCACGTTATACATGAAATTACAATTTATGACATTTACTTCGGAAAATTGATACATACACTGAATTGACAAAAGTTGAAGTATACCTCATGCTATCGTGTTCTATCGACTTTGGCCGGGAGAAGGGCAGCCGCTGGGCATGGCATAGTCATGCATCGACATCGTGGAATGTCTCTGCAGAAATACTGAGCCATGCTAACATTATAGCTGTTCGTAATTGCGAAAGCAATGTCGGTGTAGGTTTTTATCTCCAACTGGCGTTCCATACGTCCCATAATCGTTCTATAATATGCATACTGTGTGATATAGGCGGTACAAATCTTTCGCTGGAATTGTTCAGAACGTGTTTCCAAATCAATCGGCGGAACAATTGTAGTTCGGTGACATGGATTTCAACGATGCTTGGGAACATGAAGGTTTATTAATGAATGCAAATGGTTTCCAAAAATCTGAACATAACCATTTGGCAGTCAATAACCAGTTTGGATCAAAGGATCAGTCCATACCCATATGGAGCCACCAGCACTACAGTACTTTCCTGTCAACTAGACTCCATGATATCGTGCAATCTGCGCTTCATTAATCCTACCATCAGCCCTGAAGGAACTAACCTTGAGACTCATCTGACCAATCCACGGTTTTCCGGTCGTTCAGGGTCCACTCAGTAATTTGGCCACGATTTAGGAGAGGCGTTGCAGGGATGTCGTTCTGTTAGGCAAGACATTGACGTCGTTCTTCAGCTGCTATAGTCTACTAAAGCCAAATTTCCCGCTTCTTCTTCTTAACGTATATTGCTGATCATATGTCCCACATTATATCTGCGTTTGTTTTGTACAGTGTTACTTGTCTGTAAGCACTGACAACTCTACGCAAACGCCGCTGCTCTTAGTTAAGTGAAGGCCGTTGGCCCCTGCGTTGTGCGTGGTGAGGTTACGTCAGAAATGAGGTATTCTTGGCACACTCTTGCACTGTGCATCTTGAAATATTGATTTCCACAACGATTTACGAAATGGAATATCCCATGCGCCTAGTTCCAGCTACTATTCCGCGTTCAAAGTCTGATCCGAGGTGGATCATAATCAAGTACGAAGTCTATTCATATCAATCACTTGAGTACAAATGAAATATTTTCTAATTCACTGTCATTTTATACTTACACATGGTACTATTGATATCTGCATATTTGCATATTGGCTACCCTACAACTTTGTCACCTTTGTGTTATTTTACTCCTCTGACGACTTGAAATTAAACCTTACATTGATACACTACTCATAACTTCGTAGTATTCATATTACTTGTAATATGTCCACCAATAAGTCATTAACGACATGTTCTAGCGTTTGTTAATCTAATCACCATAAACACGGTACCTTAAGCCTCTGTTGAAAGTCCGTGCTGGCTCCTGTACAAAAGACAACTTCATTACTCTTCTGAGATCTATCGCTGCTTCAACGACAGCGTCACGCACCTCCAAATATGGTTCTGCTGTGTTCCGTGCATGAGTAAAGGCCATCACAGCGCCATTGGCATGTGATCACTGAGGAATCACGGCGCAATTGATTTAATTATGTTTTTTCTTCATTGAGTTTGTGCGAGCTACTCTTCTTAAAGCGCTCGAGGCTGATCGAGAAATGGAGTCGATATTCGCTTAACGTGAGACTCGATAAAGAGAGGTTGGTGAATGATACTTGGAGGTAACATAAGGACGTCTCTGGCATTTTCATTGAAGCTGACAATCATATCATTAAAAGGTTGTTCATTTTCTTTGCACGATGTAAATATATTTCAGAGCTTTGAGATTCATATACAAATAATTGAAATTCATTACTTTTTGAGGTATACCGGCTGAGATTCAATTCAATTCAATTTTAGTCACCTTTATTTTCCGTGTCGAAGTTCAAGAATCTCGGCTGCTACGCTGCTACGCTGCTTGCCGTCTAGCAGAGAATGGAGAGACAAATGATCGATTTTTCATCCAGTCAGGGCTTGATTTACGCTTGATCATTCACATGCTGTAAATCTACAACATGAAACAGCCAAATTTACTTTCCTTCGGAAGAAAAGCGTAGGAAGTATGTTTTCGCCCTTCAAAATCCAATTTCTGAGGACTTGAACCCGCAACCTTACAGTCCGAGTACACTGACCGCAACACCATCAAAGCAACAAACCGGGAGCGATAGCTCAGTGCATCAACTGATCACTACAGCACTTTCAGGATTTTCTGACACCGTTCAGATAGCCAGATCTAGTTCAGTCGATGTCAGTAAGAGAATTCCTAGCGGTCGAGGTTCTACTAGGAGTGCGGACACTTCCCGTGGTTTTTCCAATCAACGCCAGGTGAATGCCGGAGAAGTACCCTAACAAACGAACCACGGACAATATATTAATATATATTCTTATAATAATAATATTAATATGAATAATAATACTAATAATAATATTAATATAAATGATAATATTATTAATAATAATAATATTAAGAATAATAATAAATATTATTTATTATAATCATCATCATCATCAAGAATTAGCCATTCGTCCTGTTTCCTTTAAAATTGATCGCGCCATCTGTTCTACAGTCTTCCCAACTATTTTTCCGTTTTGGGCAGTTATTTATGATTTTGTCTGCTTTTGTATCTGGTGCAGAGTCCACATGGGCTTTCCAGTTTGTTGGTATTGTTTAAGGCTGTTTATAAAATAGTTTGAGATTTGAATTCTGTGCTGTGGCGGGATTATTTGATTTGTCTTCTCTTCCAGCCTCCCGTTATGCGCCTCTGTGGCGAATTAATTGGACAGCTCATTCACACCTCGCCAGTTGCTAATGTGACAAATTCCTTTTATTCTCTCGTTGGGCTGTCAATCTAACAATTTGACTCCTTCCTCTATTATTATATACGCTAATATATTGGGCGCCAATGTAACAAAATCGTCTCCTCCCTCTATTAAATACGTTAATAGCCCGTTTGCTAGCTAACTTTTCGTAATTCTACAGATTTATGGGGTCGTGGATTTGTGATGGGTTCTGTACAGGGTTCGAAACGTAATGCTCGTGCAACGCGCGCGTGGGTCAGCGTCTAACTAATATAAATCACAACACATGATTAAAAGGGTTTTGATTGATAAAGACGATTGTGTTCATCTTGGATTTATTCTAATATGACTAATTGATCTTCTCGTTTTTCAAACACCAACAATGAACACATAACCAAAAAACACCTTCAATGGCATACATAAAAATCACTAGAAATAAAACAAAGAGAAAACATTCATCTCTGCAACTTAACAAAACAACTCATTCGCACCGAATGGGTGCATTCTGCAATACTAACTTATTGATTTTTAATTTGTACCAATGTAACATGACTTGATCTTGGACAGAAATGCGTTTTTGCAGCAACTAAAATAAATCATTCGTGTCACTTCCCTGTCTGCTGGTTCGGCGTCGCGGCATGGAGCGCAGGTCATGTTCGTTGCCAACCTACAATTTGCACACCCTCAGTGCGCAATTACCGCAAAGCTCCAGCCACCACATCTGATAAATATCGAGAAAAAACTCTAACAGGTGGTGTAACCAGAATCCATGTTTTGTGGGTCCATGATACCAAAAAATTGATTGGCGGCCCCCGACAGCCCGTCTGTACGTATGTCCGACTCATGAAGAACGTTAATTTTTTATGGAGAATGAACTCGAGTATTTAAGAGTTTCAAATGGATATTTTGATTCTTGAGGGTACTCGATGGGAAACATTAAAAACATTTTCAATATTTTCTTAAATATGGCACCAACTTTTTATCAAACTCTGTCCTCGGATAACGTAATGGAAGGATAAGAGAATGGTGTAGATATTTCTTTGGAATCCCAGATTTTTGGGAGCGTCTTCCTACAACTATAATATTTAAGATACAGATGTTTTTCTTCATGAAATCTGTTCCTTAAAGGCGGATCTTTCAATAAGTTATGTTTAATTTTTTAAAATATGAGTAGTTTTCGGTCATTTGACGCGACATGTATGCAATTAAAAATTGGGGTTTATTCTCAAAATTCGCTCAAAGTTTTTTCTTTAAATGTTTTTCACGGATAGAAGAAAGTTTGGCGTATTTCTCAAGTAATATTTCTCTTGTAAGATTAAAGGAATGGCGTAGGTCTCATTTTCATTGAATTCTCTGAATTTTCGAAAATTGTAAATTTAGAAATAATGCCAGAATGTTTGAGCTGTAGGAGCACCACTAGAATTCTTTGTCATTCTCACTCGTCAGCGCGATCGATTTAGTAATATGGAAGAAACAGCAAATATATAAGGCGCTCTTTCTTACCAAGATATTTCATATCCTACCATTATTTTCTTGGCCTTTACGTTGAGATTATATGTGCACTGGTGTTTTTAAATGAGTGTTCTGAATTGAGACTTATATTTCACAATATTTTCAAGAATCCTCATGTTCTGCAATGCGTTAATTTCAATGAAACAATTCTTGAACCTTTTTGGAAAAATTTAGAATTCATGTTATACGCATATTATGTCTTTAGGGTCATAGAAATATTTTAAAGCGTTCCTTTCTTACTTTTATATACATTTAATGACGATTCTGATAATGATTTAATGATGAATCTAGATTAATATTACAGTGCATTTCAGATTTTTAATGCTTTTTACCAACATATTTGACACGCTTATCACAGTGTTGTTCTAGAATTATAAATGTTCTAAGTGAGTCTTTTGTCACTTGTACAGAGTGTGCATGTCACACTCTAGCTGTGAGTCACCGCCATGATGGCTGCATTGGTGACGGGAGAACTGGAGGGCGGAGGAGGAGACGAAACTGCAGAGAATAGAGAAGGAAGAGGCGAGGACGAAAGAGGAGAGCAGCAAAGGTCAGAGGTGGCGGGTCGGGTGGCGGTGATTAGTCGCCTCGGTGCACCTGAGCCCTGCGACCGCGCCGGGGCTGCGGCTGAGCGGGGCTGAGCCGCGCTGAGCTTGGGCGCCGTCGCCGGGGCCCTCCAGCCCTCGGCTGAGCGACTCGCCTCTTGGCAGTTAGGCCGCGCATCGGCCAGTGGCCATTATCCCATCAGTCAGGGCGGCCACTATGCGCGCTGCCTCAAACCAAACGCCGCTCTATCGCTGAATTTACAAGCCTATTCTGGAGGAGGCTACGCCGAGTATTCTATGCCAAGCCGAGTCACGGTCTCCTATTAAAAATTTGATTTACGCTGGTAGCTACCAGATCACTGGGAAATAAGTGAAGGAGACAACACTTCCAGCACCTGTCACCGGTAGCGGTAGCTCAGTGCTCAACTGATGTCACTGCAGCGCTTCTGTTCGGGAGGTCCTAGGTTCCCACTCCCACGGCGGCAGGATTTTCGACACTAGCTTTCTAGCTAGATCGAATTCAGTCGCTGTCTGGAGGAGAATTCTAGCGGCCGGCTGCTCTCATTGGTAGTTATCCGTGTTTTCTCCGATCAACACCAGGCGAACGCCAGGCGAATGCCGGAGCAGTACCCTACCAAACGGGCCACGGACCGCTTCCTCTTCCTTGTCCTATCCTCCCCTTACACACACTTACACTAACAAGCACTACACTACCACATATTCCGGGAGACCGGTCGGGAGTTTAGAGCTTGTCCGGCTGGCGGTGCCCGCTGGTGCAGAGTCCTGGTTAGGGAGAAACCCCACTAGCTGACGGTAGGTCGGCGCCGGATCTCGCCATCCAGCGGGGGAAGATCACCACCATCTCCCGAGAAAAAACAAGCACTACACTAACGGGACTAATGACCAAAGCAGTTGACGCGCCCGTAAACACAAAAAATCAATCAATGAATCCAGCACCTGTCAAGATTGTGGTACGTGAGTACGTTCACGTTCACGTTTTCATTTGTTACAAAATGCAGTTGGAGCTATCAGCATTATTTCTGCTGCTGGCGCACTCACCAGCAAAGTGCCACTCTCAGAGAGGCATTTCTGGCGCACTGTAGGCGAGTTTTATTTCTAACTCTTCGAATACCAACGTTTTTTTAATTCCTCGAATACCAACAGACACAAGGATGTTTCTCCTCGGAAAAGCAATATAAAATTAATTTGTGATTCACCAATTCAGTAATATTGTTTTGGACAATTAGATTAAATATTCTTGGAAGAGGGTGATTTATTTTTCCGAGTTTAACAATGAAACTCATATTAAAATTTCCCCCAAATGATTTCCCACGAAAAAACCTTTTTTGTTATTCAAAACCCTGAAACCCTCTACAAAAACGGGATTTAACAGAATTAAGAAAGTGGAGAGAAAGTATAAAAAAATAAAATTAAAAAGTAAAATCCTTACAACCCAAAACCTTTTTTTTTTAAAAAGTTTTTAAGTAGTTAACTATAAAAACAAAAGATATCAAATTTTTTAAAATAATTTAAAATAAAAAATATAAAATGTCGTTAAAATAAATGTTTTATCCTGCTCCGAAATAAAGAAAACCAAAGCAAAGCGGTTTGAATTCCGTTCCCCAAACCCCGCCCCTTTTCCTTTTTTCCTCATTCCGGGAAAAAATTCAAAAACCCCCGGAAACACTTTTGGGTGTAAAAAAAAAGGCAATTATTTTTCCCCCAATTTTTGGGGGGCCTTCTCAATTTCTTATGAATAAAGGGTGAAAATTGTTTAATCTCTGAGCATTGACCCGTCCATGGGCAGAGTTCTCTCCTGGAAAAACAAATGCCCCAGAATTGGTATTAATAAAGTTAACACTTTTCTCTCTAGATTGAGCATTTTGAAAAAAATTTTGGGGAAGGAACTGTGAGTTTCCCTTTTTAAAAGAAAGGGTTAAAATTGCCAAAGATGTTACTCCAAATTTCGGCAAACTAAAAAATTTTTTTAAGATGGGCGGTTTCTTGACCTAGATTAAAGAATCTTAACCGTTTCCCAAAAAAACCCAAAATTAAATAGGTTGGCCGCTTTTCTGGGCTTGAAAAAATGAGGGGCGTTTAAATGTTAAAAAAGAAAAAGGTTACCATTAAACGTGTATCGGGCTTTTCCCTCCTTTTTAATTTTAAAAAGCAAGTAAAGCCCGGGCCCGAAAAGATCCCACCCCTGTTTTGTGCTTTTGTTTGGCTGTTGAAATACAAAACATGATAAAGTTTTGTAAGTGACGTCATTAACTTTTTTTTTCCCCCAAAAAAGGAATAACTCAAAATTGAAGGACAACGTAAGGGGATGAGCTTAAAAGGAATAAAAACCCAGATTTTTTTTGAAGAAAAATTTACTTTATCCTTTTTTGGAAAACAATACCCCTTTTTTCTCTTTTTTTTTTTCCCCAAAATTTTTTTCCTCTTTAAATAAGCACTTGAAAATCCTCAAATAAAACGGGTCTTTTAATTCCATTTGACAGAGATTTTTGTTTCGTCTGTTAGAACTCTACTAATATTTTCCCCAGGGCAGAAAAGGATCTTTGGGTGTCCCGCTCTCTCCATTAAAAAGTATTGCTTTTCCTGAAACATTACTTTTTTTCCCTAGTTTCAGAAAAACGATTCTGCTCTTAATTTTTGCGACGCCCCACCTACCTGTGCCGAATTGCCGGCTAGCTCGGTGGGGTGAGCCTAAAATTTTGGATTGTGGACGGACGTGGCTACGTGACAAAAGGTCAATTGAAAAGAAATTTTTAAAGAAAAAAAAATGTAAATTTAATGAAAAATTAAAAAATGGTAAATTGACATTTTTCTGGCCTCTTTTTTTAAACCCTTGTTTTTTTATGCAATCCCTTTTACGAAAAAATTACTTAAAACAAAAAAAGCAAAAAAAAAAAAAAAACCAAACAAATAAAAAAAAAAAAAGGGGGGCCAAATTGCGGCCTGCACCTTCTGAATGTTAAACAACAGCCCAGAGTAAGCCTAAAGGCGTAATGAATGTTGTTTTGTCTGTCGGGCTCGACAGATTATTGAATCACCGCTGCGGCGGGAGGACCCCTGGGTAAACGGCCCCCAAAAAGGCAACACAGCGGGGCCCTTTTCTTCTGGACGGCCCCCCTTTTTGGGGCGGGGGGTTTGGACCCTCTGCGGCCTCCCCCCCCATTCGAGGTAAATTAAACCCCATCGGCGGGGACGTCAGCGGGCGGTGAACGATCAGTAAAAGGGACAGATCAAATTTTTCGAATCGCGTAACCTTTACACGGCGGGGGGCAGAAAACGGGCGAAAACAAAAAACATTACTAGATAAAGTTTTTTTTTTCAATCAAATTTGGCGGTGCGGCACCAAATCGCCTCTAAATTTCCTCTTCCCCTACCCAAAGCCCCCAACTCGGATGACCCCCCGCGCCCACCCCGTACAACATAGGCTCCCCGCCTCTTTTCCCGCACGACTTGGGCGTGCCCCTCTGCCCAAACCTCCCCCCCTGTCTCCCCCTCAGCGGGGTCTCAGCGCCCACGAACCCCCCCCCAAATTTTCCCATGAATTTCCCCAAAAGTTTCTAAAAAATTTTGGGAAAGGCGTTTTAGGGCCAAAAAGTTACTCGGGGAAAAATATTGCCCCAATCAGTTCGCTCTTTCGGTAATTTTGAGGGAAAT
Source organism: Teleogryllus oceanicus (assembly GCA_964035755.1). Taxonomy (NCBI): domain Eukaryota; kingdom Metazoa; phylum Arthropoda; class Insecta; order Orthoptera; family Gryllidae; genus Teleogryllus; species Teleogryllus oceanicus. Next base: position 83,739,135 of record CAXIVR010000005.1, read on the forward strand.
TTTTCCCAGAACGCTCTCTCGCACACTTCCTGTAAACAAACACGGAGCGGTCGCCGCGCCCGCCCCGTGGAGCCTGGTCAGTGGCCCCTGGGGGTTTTCGGAGGCGTTATCTCCCTTCCCCCCCTTGTGGCGACCCCTTAAGGGCGGCGTAGAGGGCCCTTTAAAGTGATTTAGGGTCGCACCCGGTTGGGAACGCCCTTCTGAACAGTAATAACAAAAAAAAAAAGGGAAATTTTTTTTTTTAACCCAATATTCATTTACCCCTTTTTGCCCTCCCGGATAGAGATAAAAATCGGGTTTTAAAAAAATTTTAATTTTAAAAAAATTAAAATTTTTATCTCGTTGAAAAAAAAAAAAAAAAAACATTACCGAATTTGGTTTAACGGGTGAAAAATTAAAAAAAAAAATTTGGAAAAAAAACAACATTCAATATTCAAAAAAAAAATTTGCGGCCCCTTTAAAAAAAAAGCAAAAAGAACTTTTAAACCCTACTTTTTAATCAGAATAAAATAATTAAATAAAAATTCTTTTTTTTCTAAACGCCCCGAAGACCTAAAAACGTGCCGGGGCCCCAAAAGGGTCCGAAAATTATGTCAGGATTGTAAATCAGTTTTTTAAATAAAACCCTACGAATATTTTAAACCCCCAAAATTTAAAATTAAAATTGAAATTTCCCTGAGGCCACCCAAATTTTTTTTAAGAGGCATACTTTTGGGGGCACGGAATCGTTTCAATAACAAAGGGTGGAGTAAAGAAAAATTTATGGAATAATCCAGCAGGCTGATCACTAACCCCTGGGGCCCGGGAAAAGGGTACTTTGTCACCTACGTAAAAGTGGAAAGGGGGTTCTTTCGGGGGCTTCCTTTTCCCTGGCATTCTTTTCCAGACGTACGTCCCGTTGTCCCAAAAACCCCTTTTGAATTTTTTCGTCGGGGTGAAAAATTGCCAATACGGGGAAAATCAAACCCGAAAAATCTTTGTTTTATTAAATTTCCATAAATTTCATAAATTTTCAAAAGGGTTGCCTCTTTTCTGGGATAAAACCTTCGTTGATCCGTCAAACCCCAAAAACGAATCCTTACCCCCGTTTTTTTTACCACTCAATGGGGTTCAAATAAGCGGGTTACAGATTTTTCCCAATTATACCCCCCTTGCAAAAAGTTTTAACATTTTTGATCTCCCCCCCTCATCGACTGGGAAGGAAAATTTTTCTTTTTAAAAAGGTGAATCTGATGCCCCAATTCAAAAGAAAAAGTTTTTAATAGGACGTACAGGACATAAAAAACCTTTTAAATATTTGAAAGCTTTTTGCGGCTGGGACCGTTCGTGGTCAGAAAAGTCATTATCGGCACAGGGCTAATTTAAATCATCCCCATACTCCCGGACGCCATGAAATCCATTTCTATTTTGTCATCACCGTCGTCCTTGATTACAATTTCCCTATTCTCACCCGAAGCTCACAAGATTCTAAAAATCCCTACCCCTTATTTTCCTAAAAATCAACCCCAAGTATTACGTCGTAATTTTAGATCCTCTATGATCCAAACCGGGACATCAAATAAAATTTCCCCCATTTTTAAAGAAAACCAAAACCTGCATAAATTTGGTTTTTTTTTTTTTCTCCTAACCCAAAACATTTAAAGTAGGCAGGTTGGTATTTGGAATGCCTCCTTTAAAAGTTTTTTAGTAGAACTTCCTAGAAATTGCACTGTTTCCCGGTTCTTAAAGCTTGAACATAAGATTTTCCCAAAAAAAACTCCCCCAACGGACATTTTCTCCTCGTTTCCCCCCCAAAAGGGTTCCCTTCAAATCTCTTTAGGTTAAAAAAAGGATAATTGGTGGCCAAATGAAAAAATTGGTATCTCTGAGATAATTCGTTTGGAACCCAATACCCCGAAAGCCCAAACGGTTCTGGGTTTGACGGACTCAGTCTTATGGAATCCCGATTTCCCTTCCCACCGGTTTGTTATTATTCGGGCATTTAGGGTTTTGGGGGGGACGGGTTTTCCCCTTTTCCCCTTTACCCCGATCATCCCCGGCCCCCGATTGCCTGTTCGATTATCTTCCTCAGGCGAAAACCTGTTTATTTCCCGGGCCCCCAATTCTCTTCATTAAAAGGGGTTTTACCGCGTTCTATCAAATTGGGCCCCAATTCCCGAAAAAAAATCAAGATTTCAAATCGTACACTGTTAATAAGGGGTTTTTCACAAAGGGAGGAAAATTTTGCGGTTAGGGGCCAGATAATCTTTTTTTCATCTTCGTCAGATACATAGTTTAATAGCCAAATTTTTTCCATGGCGTAATCCCTATGTTGGGTTTTTTCGCTTATCCCCTCTACTCTCGAAATTTTCTCTCGAAATCAAAACGCTCTCTCCCCCCGTAACGTGGGAAAAAGGGGTTGGGGAAATTTCCCCGTAAATCTCCGGGAAAAGGGGTTAACGCAGTGAGCCCGTGTGCGGGGGGTTACCCCCTAAAAAGTTCCCCATAAAAACTTTGGGTTTTTAAATGAGGGGGTACCGCCTTTATCAAATTCATATAATTTTTCCCCGATCAAAAAAACTTTTTATTTTTTTGTCCGTTTCCCAAAAAAAAGTTCCCCCGGGGGGCCCACGAAAATTTTTAAACCAGAACCAACCCGACGCGTTCAAAAATTTGGGTGATTTTCCCCTTTCTTTTTTACTTCTTCCTTTAGATTTTAAACAATTTTTTTCTATTTCCCTTTTTTTGTTTAGTTTCCCCTTTCCCCGAAACTTTCCTCCACTATCCCCATCTTTTCCAAAATTTTTCCCCCTACCCCGTGAAATTTTACTAACTTGAGTGAATTTTTTTTCCAAAGGGGAAATTTCCCTTCATTTCAAACCCTAACCCCGCAATGTTTCCCTTTACTGACTCACAACACGCCTCATTTTATTGTCGCTCTCGTAATTTCTAAATGAATTTCAGACTGTAAGGGTTTTTAAAAAATTTTTTCGTTTGGTCCTTGATTTCCCCAAATTTTTGGGGTAAACTATGATGTTCTCAATTTCCCCCGCACCTACCCTCGGTTGTTTTTCAGTATTATTTCATGGTCGAACTTCTCTTTAATTTTACAAGTTTTTCCCGGGTTGGTTATCTAAACAGTTATCTAATCTATCAAATCTTTCCCACCCTTTTTCTCGTTTCTGAAAATCCAAAAATTTAATTTTTTTCTCCATTTCCCCCCTACTTGAAAAACTGGGTTTTTTAATTGATTTTTTAAAATTTTCCCTAAATTTTCTGCTTGTTTCGTTAGAACTCGTGAGATCATTTTGGGTTTCATGCCAGACTGGGCCCCTGAGCTGTCATCCCCCCCCATCTAAACCCCATTCGTCAGCATTTTGAATAACTTTTGCGATTTCACAGTTTTTTGAAACGCGCACACGATTTTCCCCAACCAAGACAAAAAATAGTAACACTCACAAAAAAGAATACAAATCCAACGTATCATTAACAGTCCACAAAAATTAACCTCTGCAACGTTTCATCCATTTCTTTTTAAATTTTTAAAAAAATTTAAAATTTTAAATTTTTCGTGCGGGAATAAAAGTAAATTCAAAAATAACAATATTTTTTTTCGGAAAATTTAAAATTTAAAAGGGGTTTTAAAAATTTTTCAAAAATACTAATTCAGACCAGGAAAAGTTCGGCCCCACCTACCTGTCTGTAATTGCCGGGTAGCTCGGGGGACGGGGGAAACCTGAAATTTGGTTGTGGCGGACTGGCTACGTGACGAGGGTCAATTTAAAGAAAATTTAAAACAAAAAAATTAAATTTAATGAGAAATTAAAAAAAAATTTTTAAATTTTATTATCCCAGGGTCAGTTTTTTTAAACCCTTGTTTTTTTGCCCAAACTTAAAAACCAAATCAAATTCTTAAAACAAAAAAAGCAAAAAAAAAAAAAAAAAAAGATGCGCTAACAAATAAAAAAAAAAAAAGGGCCAATGCGGCCGCCTTCAGATAATTTACCCCAGTCAGGTAAGCCTGAAGGGCTAATGAAAATTTGTTTTGTCTGTCGGGGTCGACAGATTAAAATACCGCTGCGGGGAGGAGGGGGCGCGCTTGGGGTGAACAACCCCCAAACAGGCCCAAAACAGCTGGGCTCCCCTTTTTTCTGGACCCCCGGGCCCCTTTTTGGGGGGAGGTGGAAATTCCCCCTGCGCCCGCTCCCATTTAAGAGTAGGGGTTCCCGACATCAGCTGGGACGTCGGCGGTAGCGGTGACGACAGATTGTGACGACAGATTTGTAATTTTTTGTAATCGCGTAACTTGCATTTTCGGCGCGGGGGTAAACGAAGAGGGAAAAAAATAACATTAGGGTAAAGTTCTTTTTTTTTAATCCGACACGCGGTGCGATAATTTCCACAAATCGCACTCCCAAAACATCCTTCCTTTTTCCACAGCGCCTACACAAATCGGATGACCTCCCGTCCCACCCCCCGACAACATGGGCGTCCCCCCCCTCGGCCGCACGACCGGCGTCCGCGCCCTCTGTCCAAAAAACCTCCCCTTCCCGTCTGCCCTCAGCGCGTCTGGCCCACGAAATTTTTCCCCCCAAATTTTCCGAGATGCTAAAGTTTCTACAGAAATTTTGGAAGACGTTTTGTTACTGGCCGAAAATTACTACGCCGAAAAAAATATTGCTCCCAAACAGATTCCGTCTTGTCGGTAATTTTTATGGAATTTTCCCGAACGCTCTCTCTCCCGGGTTCTTAAAAAAAAAACCCGGGGCGGTCCCCCGGGCCCGCCCCCTGGGGCCTGGGCCGGGGGTCCCTGGGGGTTTTTAGGCGTTATCAAAAACTTTTTTTCCCCCTTTCTCGGCGGCCAAAGGGGCCTGAATGCCCTGGGAGAAGTGATTGGTGCACCCGGGTTGGGACACTTTCGCTTCTGAACGGGAATAACAAAAAAAAAATGTATTTATTTTTAATCCAATATTCTTTTTCACAATATATATATATATATATATATATATATATATATATATATATATATATATATATATATATATAGAATATAATGAATTATAATTATGAATATATTCAGTTAACATAATAATAATAGGAAAAATTAAAAATAATACAACAGTTTTCTTACCATCTATTCGACACATTGCTGGGTTACTGTCCCCGTTCATTAATTCGTATATCCCCTCAGGCCTTTAATTTAATTTTTGTTTCCAGTTCGATTTTGTCAGTTTTGTTTTTATTATTCGCGCTTTCATATTTCAAATCTTTTCGGTCAATTGGCCATCGCTCAGCGGAACTCGAATTTTTCCGAGTACTGTTTCTTGAAATTTTGCAGAGCTTCTTTCCGGTGGCAGCGTATTTCCGGAAGCTGGCTCTTCTCAAATAAAATCGTATACTCGGTGAGCATTTCAGCGAAAATTAGCTGGGTCGCAGGCGCCTTCGGTTCGTCTTCACTTCTGCTCATTTCCAAATTAGAATAACGAGAAAGAACTGATCACTCTGCAATGCCCAACACGAGCTGCTTCACGGAAGAAAACGACCACGGAAGATTACGGAAGGAAACAAAAGATGTGCGCGACGTGCGTGAATTCATAGCTCCATGGTGACGTATCAAAACTCTTAATCTACACTATCTCTTGTTCGCAACGAGCAAATGCTAGCGAGACATGAGCAAGTTCTTCGGAGATATATTGTGAAAGAAAGAAAATCCTAATGACAATGATCAAGTGTACTGTATGTTTTAAATTCGTAAACAACAACACAAAATGTAATAATATCCGTGAAGTGTTAAAATAAATATATAATCTATTGAAATGAAGAATTTTAGAGATTTAACTAAATTAATTCATACGAAGTGTCAATCCATGAAAAAAACAAATAAGTTTTCTATAACTCGGAAACGAAAATATCTAGTTTTGGAATCCTTCGCTTTTGTAAATTTTTTATTATTATTATTATTATTATTATTATTATTATTATTATTATTATTATTATTATTATTGACTATTATTAATGTTTTTTCACTATTAATAGTTCAATTGTTGGGAAGGGATTCTGAGACTCAGGAAAGCGTGCGGAGACGATTTTCTCCCCCATACGTCACATACAGTTTTTGACTAAATAAATATCTAAACATTATTTACATTTAAAAAAATATTTTAGTAAATTATTCAAGAGTAATATTTATAGTTTATGCTGAATATTACAACAATATTGGTTTCCACAGAATCCAAAAAAATATATTTTAACACAATTTGTTTTATTTATTTGGAGAAAGTTTAAAATAACTGGATAAACGAATTCTCCAAGTGACCAATAATGTAAGGAAAAGGCGCAGAACATCTAGGTTTAATAGCACATGGATTTAGTGTTCTGCTACTGAAGAGCAATTTTGTACCCATATTCCTGCCCAAAGTCCTTTCCAGATGCTTTCCTAGCCTGTGCTTTTTCTTTGCGAGTAGAGCATGTCGTTCACGTACTTCCCTATTGATGGGAGAGTGACGGCAACAATTTGATGCCGCGACAAAAATGCATTCAAAACTTGTCAACCGAGGGTTGCAAATCTCCCCGGAACTCCACAAGCTCCATGACAAAAGAGAGGGCGGCGCAAACAGTCCAAGGAACGATCGCGCGGGAGAGGAAACGAACTCATTGAAACTCATTCACAATTTGCGAGTTGCTCGCTCCGAGAAAAGGGCGCGCAGATATTAAAATCACAAGCGGACGCCAGCCCCGGAGGCAGGGATTTTGCGACCAAAGGAAAGGTCGGGGGTGGGTTGGAAAGTGTCGACAGCGCAATTTCCGGTTCTGCCTCCGTCTGTCGCACTCTTTCTTCCGGTCCAGACTGCTCCTTCTAAGCAGCAGCCACTCTCACTCCTAGCACGAGCTCACAGATTCTCTTGGACGCAGAAGAACTCTTTGAATATAAATGTACGCGAAGGCTAATTTTTAAAGTCTTCATTGTACGAATATCGATGGCAGTCACCGATATCGCTAAACTCATAGACGTCTTATTTATAAAGACCCATTTAACCCTAATTTGGAAAATGGTTCGTCTTTAATCATCAGCTTCCACAATGTTACGTGGTTCAGAAGAACATGTTATGTATCTCATGAACACTTCGCAACCTGTATGCACGGCTTAGAGTGAAGAGATAGTTTAATTTGTTTACACAGATTAATTAGAAAATTGGCTCATTAATTATTTAGAGTTTCCAGGTGCGCAACTTCTTGACTCATTAGAGCCGGAGGTGTAGTGTTTTATATCCTGAAACTTAGTTTCTCCCGTTGGAACAGAGATCCGCACCATCTTACACATCGCTTGCAGATTTTCAGTTTCACTGAATCACCCTAGTGGGACATCGTGCATGTATTTGAAAGTATAAACTCGTATAAGGAGACAGTGGGCAAATATTGGAAGACATGATCGCGCGCGAATCGTCGCCAGTTCTTTAAAATACTTCTCTGACATTCTGCCTGTACTGATCGCGGAAAACTACTAATTCACGGATCAGCTACACTCAGAAAACTACTGACAAGAGCAGCCCTAGGATTCTCCGCAGAGAATAGTTGATTTCGATACAGCTTTAAACAAATGTGAAACTCCAACAGTGGTGGAGATTCATTTGGAAGTTCAACACTTAGACTATCCTGGCGTGCGCTGGTTGTCATCGTAGTAGGTGGCAAGGAGGGGGGATGGGAAGGATGATATGTTGAAGAATGGAGAAGGTGAGATGAAGCTAGTCACAGACGTGCAAGAAGATGAGATAAGCAGGAGGAAGGGCAGAGTGAGTCAGAGTAGGCAGCGCAGCGGGGCAAGACGAAAGGCTGGGAAGAGGGCGAGGAGGAGGAAGGGGGAGGAGGGGGCGAGGAAAGAGTGGACAGGAGCAGGGGCAAGGAAGAGCAAGGGGGGGGGGAGCCAGGACGGGGGGAGAAGAGGAGGAGGGGCGAAGAGAGCGGGGTGAGGAGAAGGTGGCGATGAGAAGCGTGGCGATGAGAGCGTGGCGATGAGGAAGCGTGGCGATGAAGCGTGGCGATGAGAAGCAGGACGAGAAGAAGAGCGAGAAAAAACAAAGGGAGGAGGAGGGCGAGAAGGAGCAAGGGAGGAGCAGGATGAGAGGGCGAGGAGAGGGGCGAGGAGAGAGGGGGAGGATGAGGGGGAGGAGGGGGAATGCGTGAGGCACCAGGAAGGGGGTGTAGAGGCAAGGGCAAGATGAGCGTGGTACGGATGAGCGGGGCGAAGTGTTTGACCTGTGGGCGGGGCCAACGCGCATGGAGGGGTGAGGCGGGGTGGCGGGGGGCGGAGGCAGAGGCGGCGAGCTGTCACGGGCGTGTCCAGAGTCCCCATGAAGAGCGCCCCGCCCTCCCCTCGTGGCCAGGGTTCCGGAGATGGATGGCGCTCAGCGGCCCGGGCGCCCCCCGGCGACACACATCCATCTCGAGATCACCCGGCCCCTGTGATCGATGGTCGCGGGGCCTCTGATCCACGGCCGCCGCCGAGGCATCATAACACGTTGCGGTGGCATCCGGACCCGGCCCAGCTGCCCTGCCTTCGCCTTTGGTCCTTCCCAAAAGGGAAATTTTCGGAAAGAACGTAATCGCTTTTCCATTTTGCACTTGGGCCAATAGGGAGCCTCAAGAGCTACTTCGACAGTACAACTCGAAACTATTTCCCGAAATTTAATATCTAGAATATTTGAAATATTTCTGAATCCTTTAAAATCAAAATTTTATTGTATTGAACCCCCTTAAAAAATTCAGGTGACGTCAACGAGTTTAAGGCGGGTTTCCCTCAGTATTGAAGCGTGAAACGAGGTATGTTCAATAGTCTTCCAGTGGGAGGATAAAATGAAGAAAACAAATGTAAGTTACATATTTGAAACATATCTTATTGTTCCATTTAAGTCAAGTCGATTAAAACACTTAGTAGCATAGGGGACATGTCTCGTTTTGTCTTCTTTTTATCTGGATTATTCATGACTTGATTAACATTACGAAATTTTGGAACACATCCGGTAGGTCTCCTTCTTATATAGGAAAAGCATATAATTTCAGCAAACGGAATGGACCGGCTTAAATATGTCAGAATGAAAATTAATATCTCCGGAGTGGGAGGTTCATGGTTCGAGCCTAACTTTCCCCTGAATTTATGATGATACCTTCATAGCTGGGTCGAATTCAGTCACTACCTGAGAAGAGTTCTAGAATCCGGCTGCTCTTTCCCCATTTTCCTCGGTTTCTTCCTTCAAAACCAGACAAATGAAGAAACAGTGCATTTACAAACGCCATAAGCCCCTAACGCGATTTTTTCATCTCATTCTTATCACCTACTCTCCTTTACCCATTTACATACACTGTACTGCCACAAAGTTGAGATAGTAGAGTTTTGGCTGTAGCTGTGACTCCAGAGGAAATATCTATAGTGTGACACCCTACCTTAGATTGTCGTCTTCCCACTTTCTACCCACTCCGCCAAGTCTCGCGTCACATGTATTTTGTATTCATAATGCTTTAAGGAATAAAGCAAAATTTTCCATGTGCACTCACAATTCATTATAAAACAAATGAAAACATAAGGGATGTAACAGTAAAGACCAAAGTCGGAATCACTAGATCATATAACATAAGAGGGATATCTATCTGAAATGATTCCTCTAACATTAATATGAATCATTTGTTCTTAATAATAAATCTTTATTAGTTCTGGACATAGTATTATTCAAGTGTTATTTCAAAAAAGAGATTTAATGCAAATACAAGAAGCAAAAAAAAAGAACAATGTTTCCCTGACATCAGAATGAACTTCCTTATTTCTTTGTATTTGCATGATTCATAATTAATAAACTTAGATCTCCCTGAGTTTGTTGCAGAAATAAAAAGAAGATCTATTATTTTCCCTTTCATGTTTCAAAAAAATTTTAAAACAACAAACATTCATTACCTTATTTTAAAGCATGGATGAATATGAAGTATCCAGATTGTTCCTAAGTTTTGATGCACAATTGAGAATGAACAAACCACTTAATTCGTCCCCGATTTAAAGCTCGACTAAGAATGGAAGCAACTTTGTTCTTTTTGCACTGGAAGTTTGATTGAGAAAAGATAGACAGGCAGGAAGTTTTGGGAGCAGATAAACACTGCATCCACCGGTTCCTTTTAATGCGGGCCCTTTTAGGCTAGCAATTGGTTTGTCCGCCTTGGGTTTGTCACTTATGAATGGCGGCGAGGCAGCCCGATGGGCTGATCTGGCAAGCCACGGTCGTCGGTGATATCTTGCTCCTCAACGTAACACGGGTCAAATTATTTCATTGAAATTACATGCTTTTAATGAGGAGATAGAAATATATGTGTTGTTGAGCCAATTACCTAGGGGGATGACCTGTGTTTGTAGCACCCAAATTAATATTTGTTTCCCTTTGGGCAGAGGTTGAAAACGATAATCCATGGTCCATCACCTTTTAGAAAACATTAAAAAACATTGTGAAAAACTATATGAGTCAATTATACAGCTCTGCATTTAATAGCAATACAATCATTTCAGGAAAATTTTTATTCCGCATGAACCTCGGGTCATAGCACAAACATTCGGGGGAGATACTCAAATCAAACCTCCTGTGGTTAATATCCCGGGTGTTCCATTTCGAGGTTGTATATATCGCAGATTCCGAAAGGTGAAGGTGGTGTTGAAAAGGGCTGTGGATGGGGGGTGGGCCCGGGGGGTGGAATGGGTCAATTACAATGTCCAATTTAATTGCCAAATTCAAATGTGGATAAAATGGGAGATATGACAAACACATACAGGAAAAATATAGTATGGGTCGCCTCCCGCCGCCTCGCCCCGCCTCGCCCTGGGGCCCCGCCCGCCTCGCCCCCGCCTGCCCCGCCCGCCCCCCCTCGCCCCTGCCTCGCCCTTCCCCGCCCCCCCTCGCCCCGCCTCGCCCGCCTCGCCCCGCCTCGCCCCGCCTCGCCCCGCCTCGCCCCGCCGCCCTGCCTCGCCCGCCTCGCCCGCCTCGCCCCGCCTCGCCCCGCCTCGCCCTGTCCGCCGCCCCCGCCTCGCCCCGCCTCGCCCCGCCTCGCCCTGCCTCGCCCCGCCTCGCCCTGCCCGCCCTGGGGCCCCGCCCCGCCCGCCCCCCCTCGCCCCGCCCCCGCCCCGCCTCGCCCGCCTCGCCCGCCTCGCCCGCCTCGCCCGCCTCGCCCGCCTCGCCCCGCCTCGCCCCGCCTCGCCCGCCTCGCCCCGCCCTCGCCCGCCTCGCCCGCCTCGCCCCGCCTCGCCCCGCCCCGCCCGCCTCGCCCGCCTCGCCCCGGGGCCCCGCCCGCCTCGCCCCGCCTCGCCCCTCCTCGCCCCGCCTCGCGCCTGCCCCGCCTCGCCCCGCCTCCCCCCCGCCCGCCTCGCCCCGCCTCGCCCCGCCCTGCCCCGCCTCCGCCCCGCCTCGCCCCGCCTCGCCCCGCCTCGCCCGCCTCGCCCCGCCTCGCCCCGCCCGCCCCGCCTCGCCCCGCCCCCGCCCCGCCTCCGCCCTGCCCGCCCCCCTCGCCGCCTCCCCGCGCCGCCTCGCCGCCCGCCCCCCCTCGCCCCCTCCCACCCCGTCCCCCCCTCATCGTCCTGTTCGGCTACTACGTTTATGCAGACCACGGATTCGCAGTGGCGCGCGCCTTTGGCTGTGGCATTAAATCGGGGGCGGACCTGCAAACGTCGGAGGAGAGCAACAGTTTCGCGAGCCAACCGAGTACTGACATCGAAAATCAGGCAACGCGTCGATAAGCTGCAGTATCGCATCCAATAGTGTTACCGTCCAATGGTCGTCGCCGACGCTGAACGTTTTAAATGCATTTTCATGTGTTGAAAGTTAGTATCTCAGCTTTCAAATAAGTTCTTGCAGTCTATGGATTGATATACCAATGAATCGCAGTTCTGATAATGTTACACTCCGTTCAAAAATTCCCAACTCCCAATGGCTTTGTATGTTATCTAAATGTTGGATATGAACTGTTATTATTGTAATTTCAAAATTTTAATCGCTGTAAAAATACTTGCAGTTATGGATGATGGGAATAGTAAGAATGTAGTACGATTATATTCTGTACGCTGTTTGTGCTAATATACACTAAAATGCATATAAAAGATAACCTATGCTGTTTTTTAGCATTATTCTCTAATCATAATATAAGATATCCACAATTAGTTCCAAAAATTATGTCGCGAAATCTTCCACTACATTTATTATTTCCGGATTTGCTGAACAATTCATATTTTTGTCATCTACTTTTAAGAGACATATTCAGTCTAATTCGTGTTCAATTATTTTCTCCAATTTCTATTCCTCGTTATGTAGCCAATTCTATATAAACTTTGATTTGATTTAAGTTTTGTGAATAAGTGTAAGTTTAATAAGAACAAGTTCTAGTCACATTCATTTTAAAATCTGTATTTGCACGCATAAGAATATAATTCTGTTATGTCGAACTTAAGAACGTAAATGTACTTCAATTCTACATCACTGACATCACTCAAGAAAATATAGCGAAATTCTTTCTCTGGGTACTGGGCACAAATCTGTATAGGTGACGTTGGTTTAATCTCCGATCTATCCAAAGAGATCGAACGCCAAAACACAAAAATTAAGTTTTTGTAAATATCTTGGAATCTTCTAGCCGGATTCGTAAACAAATGATCAGTTCCCATCGGGAGACGGACGGATCGAATGATACCGTATGTCTTGATTGGTGTATGGTAATTGGTCAAATCCTAAATGATGGACTCACTGACACTGCAGTTACTCAAATACTTAAAGGGATTACATTGACATGAATGCGTATCATTTATGAGATGGAATTAAAGTGAGAAGCAAATTCTCATTTTCAAGATTTTACAATGTTGAAGATGGAATTTTGTAAATTTGCACCTTCATATTCAGTTGACATTGAAACAATACTTCTATATTTCCAAGTAGTATTTATCTCGGGTGAAACATCTAGGTATAGATACATATTTAGCCTGATAATGAAAAGAAAGTCCCTGAAACTGTAATGATATAAACGAAAACATAAAATGTACATGGTGTGGCATAATGTAAATAGAGTTTATCTCCAATAGTTGAATAAGGTCTGTTCTAAATACAAGGACCAAAACTGAACGAACAGATTCTAATTGTTTTAATTTTGTAGATACTTCCCCGAAACGATTTCAGCATCGTTCAAATCAGCTGAAAACATTCTAGGTTTGTGTCTAGTTACGACATGAACAACAGTCCCTGAGGAGAGTAACTTTCACACAGTAGTGGCCTCTGATCATAATTTCAAATGTTCTCAAATTCTGTTACTAAAATTGTTGTTTAAATACTAATAAACTCATTATAAAATGACATGAACAAAAGTTGTTAAAAATATTCTCTTTAGAAACAATTTTCATAACACATTCACAAATTTTCAATTTAATAAGTACATTTATTACTGCTTGAATGTTTTTGAACATGATTACGATATAATTAAAACTAGATATGCATCAATAATCAATTGAAAAAAATTTGTAAAATCTTTTCATTCACTTATCCAGCTACCAGCAATATTTCCGCTATAGAATTAACTAGTTGTCCACACATCTGTGACTTAGTGTGGCCATGGTTGTGGCAAAGGCAGAAATACCACTGCCAGACAAGACAAATTCCATGCCCACTCCTGCATTAAACGTTCTGCAGCAGGTAAGAAGAGATGGAAGCGATAAGCAGCAAAATGGTCGACATTCCACTCTGCTGATTGCATGCAGCGAAAGTCATATGCCTCTTATCGAAATAATGGATCTACGACATCAAGAATTCATTGAAATTTAGTGTTCTTAAACATGTCCTTCGAGTTGGACATTAAAAGTTTGTTTTTAAATTTAGCTGATTCCAGACTTTCATATTATAGATTATGTAAAACAGCGTTTAGTACTCTAAAGTAATAGATTCAGTTCAATAATGTACGTTTCTGAATCTTAGGTTATACTGTATTAATAAGCATTATGAAAAGATGACATGTTTATGGTTTATGAAATAAATAAACTCCAATAAATAGTAGTTGAAACTCACGAATAAAATGTGAATTCACCATGGTTCTCAAGCAACTGTCATTGCCATTAAAGTCATGCAAACGATCTCCTACCTGTAACACATAACACAAAAATAAAGTCATGATAACATTTTAGATATCAATATTTAATTACATTTATCGTATAAAAGATAAATAATTCTACTTATACTCTCATAATATTGTAGAGGAGAGAAAGATAGGAATCACTCAACAATATTATTTCGATTTTTCGTTTATGAAATGCGTGTTTAAATTTTGTTTGACCTACAACATACACATACGTCAGAATTATATTCAGTTAGTGTTTACAGGATATTTATAATTGGTGCAGGTGAAAAGGCAACTATTACAGTTTTGTATCCGAAAATAGGTGTACCTGTAAGGATGGATGAAAAATAATTCGCGACATCTGTCAGAATAGAAGACTTTGAGCAAACTTGTAACTATTCAAAGTAAGATATAAGTGTACATTCCGACGATCATTAGAATTTTATCTTCGTTAGCTTGTATGTTTTATTCATAACGTCGTTCGTTAGTAAATCTTTAAAGGATGACTCTCACTCTTTAGATGACACTTGAACTCTTTTAGAAAAGGAAAGTTGATGTCCGCATTTAAATTTTAACTTTAATTTGGACATTATTGCAGTCATTAAATTATATCTAACAGAAAACTGGAGACAAATATGCTTTATAATGAAAATGCTCTGAAGCAGTTTGGAGCTATAAGACAAAACAGAGTCAAATGTAACAACTGTGCATATTCGGCTACGAACTTAGTCTCACAAAGAATCCTACGAATGACCTCGTTCTACTTTGTGTGTTGCTGCATCGAATGTTATCCTCTACCCAACATTAGCATCTTGAAATAAAGCATGAGCCATCTTTCTATGCTGTCCTGAAAGTTTAACTTGAAGACGCGCTCCACTAACTTGTTCTACCAATAAAATCCTTGCCTATACTGAAACTTACTTGAATAAATATTGTGAGCCGAATTTCAAAATCTTCGTGTTGAATTTGACATCGCATGGACAGTACAGTGCTGTCTGTGAATCGACCGGTAGAAGATGCGGCATCAAGGAGAAGAGTTTGGGCTACACTACGCCCAGCACCAAATGCATTAACAAGATGACTTTAATGCCTCGACTCAGAAATACGATACCCTTTCGGAAGAACACGTTCCTTTAGAGCTTACAAACTAAATTCGAAGAGATAAAGTACCTCATAAACGAGACCTGTATTCATTCTACTTTTACAAGAATTAAAACTACACGAAATAGGAAAAGAACATCAGCATCAAATAATGAAGAACATACTGTTTGTAGAATATAGTGCTTAACAGTCACCTCTATCGTCATAAACACTATTACGGTCATAATTCTGTAATTTATATCAATGTTGAACAAAATATCGGGGAGGTTTCAAAAGAGGAAGCACAGGAAAATATTTTATCGTCAGCAGATCCAACAGAGTTTGAAAAGACGTAATCAGGTATTCAATTCTGCAACAATGTTGATGATTATTAGTGCGTTCCCATGTCACTTAATCAGCAATCAGTTCAATTTTATATTTCTCATATTCATATAAACTCGTTCATTTCAATTATGAAACAGTTTTTGCAAATTATAAATATATTATCTCAGTACAATGAAATAATAAAAATTGGTAATGCTTTGTTTATCGGATAATAGAACCTGGAATAATTATTTATAATAGAATTATGGAACGGAGCAAATTGGAAAGAGGAATAAGTTTCCTTTGCAGCCAAAAAGAAAAAGACATAATATCAGTCTATACAATAAGGAAATGTCAATCCTCCACGCATTGTAAAAGGCATATGGCGTATCAGTTATGGAAAGATTTTAATCAGAAGCAACTGAAACCTACAAAATTGAGTAGACTAAATCAGTGTCACAAAATCCCAACACAAATTCTAACAGCACAACTTTGAAGTTATTTACTAAAGAAAGAAAAGGAGAGAACGAAGGGAAGAATAAAGAAATAGAAAAGAAAAACTCTTTCACGTAACTACTGGCTCATTATGAGCAATACATCCAAAAGAAGTCTCTAATGTTGCAATATGAAAATACAAATATATAATAATATAGAAATGTGTAGTACTGTGATAACTTTTTGAAGAAGTTCTGTTGTTTATTTTAAACTGAATTATTAATTTATTAAATTATTAAATTTACTGCAATTTCTATCGGTTCTACACACAACATATATTTTTTATTGCATGTGGATGTGTAGTTCTGTACAGAATCACGATTCTTGAAAGTTCTGTTGATTGGAATCTATTGATGGGAATTATTATGAATTATCAGCCTTTTCGATAATAAGAATTTTACATTTATTCTTTTCATCTATATATTACAGTTCTGTCAAATTCTGTGAATTACTTTCACTTTAAACATTGAAACTCCGTACGGTTTTACTGTAATTCGTAAGCTTACATTCGTAATTTTGATCTATGGCTTTTCGGCTGACTGGCAGAATGATGGCAATGAAATTCTTGTGTACCAATTTTCGCGGTCTTCCTAAATGATTTTTTTTAGAGTGTCCTCAACAATTGTTATTATTGGACTTAATATTTTCACAAATTTAATACGCTGTCGCGACTTTCCCTATGAGTGATTCGTATGAAACACCTACCGCGACTGACTATTCATCTACTTATTGGAAAATTCTTCCATCTACGGAGCTACCCTAATGTATATTTCCAAAACATGGAATCTGTTTAATTCCAACTTCCAACCATTATATTAATAAAATTCCAACTACAATTAATATCACAATTTCACAAGACTAATTTCTCAAATTTCAAACTAAACAAATTTCCGGCTTACTATCATCTACAAAATACCCAGCTTTCATTGAAAAACCGATCGTTTCGCCAACCACTCATGTTTACACGCTACGAAATTTTCTAGAGACTGAATCCACGCGTCCTTCTGACGATCACGATCATCCAACGCCGTCTTCACACTTCTGCACAAAATGTTCGGGCAAGTGTCCATTTACACAACGTTCTGACATCAAGCATAGAATATTAACCCCTGTTTATCCGTTGTCCTAACAACGCGTATTATTTGACTGAAAACGATGCCATATTCCAACACTAAATGTTAATTTTATCATTTAAAACATTCCACAGTTCTTGCCTTATCAGAGTACTTTCTCAATTTCTTTTCTTTTTTGAAAGAAAGTAAATGGTGTTGACTCTAGAGCAACATAGATAACTACTAAAAGCTTGCAGATTACCATCAATTGCACAAAGAGAATTATGCTAAAAAACATGATTTAAAACTTATTTTAAAAGAAATTTGTACATGGAAAATTTGGATGTAAAATGGAAAGAAAAGAAATAAGGAAAGAGCTAAGGCAAGACAGTAAGCAAGAATGAAGACAAAAACGAAGGTAGGAGAAAGGCTTAAACAAAGGTAAGAGAGAAGATACGAACGAATGTAAGATGAAGGCAAGAGCGGTGAAGTTCAAGACGGATGTGGATCCAAAGAGCTGCATACGAGCATTTTAATAAAAGATAATTTTAAATGGTTATTAATAATTTTAATAATACGAAAATATTTTAAATTGCCAGGCAGAGTTCGAAAAGGTTGGTACACATCATGCTTGTAGAAACTTTAAATGAGAGGAAGGTCAATATGGAAAAAACGTCATAGAAGACACATATCTCGGAAGTCATTGAGTCACGACCAAATATTGAAATCAATAGAAGAAAATAAGAATAAAAGAGGCACTCAGACCGCAGCACATGTGTAGGTGTTTGTCAACAGCTCCGTCACTTTGATCTCCGTATTTCTTTTCGCTCCGTGGCAGACCCCACCCAAATTTCTCTAAGCGCTTGTGCTTCTAGCGCCACGTACAGCCACTGAGAGCCAACATCAACAGGATTGTTCTCCGAAAGCAGATACGTGATTGGCAGTGCTTCAGAGTACCCCTAATCTCCGAATTTTATTCTCTGACTTATAGAGCAGAACCCAGAAAGTAGTTGAGGCTCAGTTACCTGAGAGTAACAACTGGGCCCTTAAAATGGCCCACAGAGAGCACGCATATTTTTCATTCTTAACTCTTCCCCTCTACCTTCAGGGGCGAGAAACGCACGTCGTTAGCTTCAAAGTAGAGGCAGTGAGTAGCCCCCACCCCAGTTGGGCCTCTGACGCCTCCACCTTTTGGCTGGATTGGGTGAAGGACGTTCTTCGGAATGATCTGGATGCCATATTTAGAACTCCAGGTGGGGACCTGCAACCCTGTGACAGGTTGTCTAGGTTTCCGCGGTTCTCACGTCGATAGCTTCGAGGTTGAGGCAGTGAGGATATGGAAAGGGGCCGCAAGCCGTCAGGAGCTTGGTTCGAGTGGCCTCCTGTTTGTCTCTTGTTTTCGTTTTGGCAGTGACCCAATTATCTGCGCACAGAGGAGGGAGTAGTCAAGGCGCATGTGAGTGGCATATTGTTTTGACTCCGGAAATAGCCTGGATAGCTAGGAGCTCTGAGCTGGCAGGGCGGTCCGACTGAGGTATTGTATGGGGAGGTTACCGCGAGAGTCAACTGCGTTCTGGCGGGGCCCAGATATCAGCCTACGGGCGTATTTGTAAGCCTGCGGGGGGTGCGGATAAGGGCTAACGTGTAGGTGACTACCCCGGGATAAATTTTCCCTGATAAAAGTACAAGAGCAAGATAGGTCCACTGCGGTCCACTACACACACACTCTCCGTTCACAAACACACTTTCATTAATTACTCACGTCAAAAACTCGGAGCCCTGCTGGAGAAAGTAGGTACCCTGCACGTCCAGTGTAGGACGGCGTTCCATCTGGGGAACAACCACGTTACCCCGGATTGTAAGAAATGCATTACCTAGGGGTTGTCGTACCGCAGCCATTTACGCCCCAGAAAAAAATCTAGTCAACCTAGGGGTCGCTGTGTCGTTCACCAACAGTGCCCAATACGGTGGCTGCGACGACGACAGCTTCGACAGGTATGAGGCGTAGATACAGAGTACATTTTATAGCCTGGCTGTGAGGCAGAGACCCGAGGAGTCGCCTTGTCGTCCACAGGAAGCGGCACTATTGGCGGTGACGGATCCTGCGAAAGCGCCCAAGACGGCGACGGGCAGTGGAGGCAGGGGAGGAAAGCTTCGACGGCGGCGGCGAAGACAGCTTCTGTCCTGGGGGGGCGGGCGCTGTCAACGCCACCTGCGCCAGGGTAGAGGCGGAGAGGGCCGGGCAAAGCCGCGGAAAGGACGCCCAGTAATTGAAAGCTTCGACGGCGGCGGCGAAAACAGCTTCTGTCCTGGGAGACCGAAGGCCCTCTGCTTTGGAGGCGGCTACCACAGTTAGCGGTGCGTAGTATCTGCGACCGCAAGGAAGTCTCTCGAAGCCGATTTCATTGCTGTCTTCACGTCAGATAAGTTAGTGTACTAGTAGTCGGTCTATTTTTGTGTTTTTAAATACTGTCACGCTATTTCGTTGAGAGGGTTTTCTGTTCAACACTTTACTTTCTGTGAAGGAATTTTCGTAAATAGTACCGACAGAATTGATGATATACCATGTACTTTTCAAGGTTCATTTATTTTATTTAGCAGAGCCGAATGTTTTCTAGAAATCCTTCAGTTTCAAAACTTGGTTAGATTTATTATTATTATTATTATTATTATTATTATTATTATTATTTCTTTATTATCATCATTTAAACAATACGCAACTTTTAAACATATTGCTACTTCACTTGTACCGAAAGAACTGAGAATTCCAGAAATGCCGACACACGGTGTGACTGGTGCCCTGTAATGCGGTCTATTGCAGTTGTTATTGTAGACACGTGTTTCTTCAGGTCACTGTATATGCCTCTAGAGCTCTTACTTTAGAAATAACTGTGACTTCGTTTCCAGAATATTTTCAACTCTATCAGAGATCGAAACATTTCCTTATTAAGCAATTACGAAAATCAAGATGAAGTTACAGGATGATGCTGATTTGTAGATCTCACAGGATAATACATGTATTGGAACAACACATGAATGAGTAGTTTTTATAAGATTTTACGTTGTAATTCTGTTCGAACATTGTATATATTCGATTTTTTCTTTTATGCTCCTTTTTAATGTTTAATTTTTGCATCTATATCTTTATGTATGTATCATATACATTAATTATTTTAGCGTTAATGAGGAACGAATAAAGAGAATAAACGTCGGTAATATTAAGTTAATTTTTTTATTGACCTGCACACAAGAACATAAAAGCGGATCAGTGGTATACGGTTATCGGGTAAGGGTGGTATAACGGTTAACGGGTATCGGATTTTTGTACCCGAGTTTGCGGGTTCAAAGCCGATCGAAGCCGTTGATTTTTAAGGGCGGAAAAAATTCTCCCTTCGTACGCCTTTCTTCGGAGGGGAAGTAAATCTGGCTGTCCCTGTAGTATATTTACTGCATGTAAAAGATCCTCAAGCCTAAATGAAGCTTCTGAGCAAAATTGAGTTCCGCCTGTTTCTGTCGCCCAAGATAATACCTCCTTTCTCCGCTAGGTGATGAAAGGAGCGTAGCGAAATTTGCGTGGTTAGACGGAAGAGCGGGCCTGATGGCCCAAGTCTCGTCGCGTAGAATAAGGCGTTGCGTAGAATAAGGCATTAACTAACTAACTAAAAACATAAGAATGGTTCAATTATCACACACCATAAAATATATATTTCAGAATATTTGTAGAACAATTTACGGGGGGAGAACTAAAGCTCCATGAATCTTCCTTTGGGATATCTTGGGGGTTGGGGGTCTACGATCGGAACTGATATGATTGCCCTCGTATTGCCCTGCAGAGTCGATTCCTGCAATTCGATGCAATCAATTAATTGACCTTCTTTTAAAATCTTCACGTGAAGTTACCCTGTCAACATCCTACAGTCAACCGCATTTCAGATCCTCTGAAAGCAATTTCGATTGTCTGTTGGCATTACACTCATGCTGACATTACGCACGTGTTCTTGTGACCTGCGCGGAGGGTCGTTCAAGAGAGTTTTGCAAGAAGCAACGTAATACGTTATCAGGAAACATTATCAGGAGTGACAAGTAGCGTGTGAAATGTAGAAATTGTTTTGTTCTAAATGGAAGTAATTCTGAACTCTAGCGGCAGAGTGCACGCAATATTTCCATCAGACCACATTATCTTGCTTCGCATATTTTTACTACAAATGCCCGTTCTGTTCTATTCTATTATTGTACATTAACATACAATTGAGCAAATATAATTACTATCGTATTAGCATATAATTTTTTATAAAATTAATGCTACGAACATGATGTTGCCACATGAGAATATGTACAGCGGCCTGCAGTGAATAAGCGATTCTGACAGTTCAATGCGTTGTTAGCTTGCCACACTTAACATGGAACCACCTCCATCACAGATAAATTAAACCCTCAAAATATTAACACTTTCTGACAGGCTTTGAACATTTCTTAATATCAGGTTCTTAACTTTCACCAAAGTCAAACCCTGATCTCCTCCACTACTTCGCGCGAGTCAAATGAACGCAACGCTGAACCCTGACTGTCAGAAAGTAAAAAAAAATCCTCGCCATTTATTCCCTAGGATTCCCCTGACGCACCAAGCATTTTGGCGAGAAAAACTGTTAAAGTCGGGGAAATGCTGTCGGTACTGTAGTTAGTAGCCTTTCGGTACCGGCAAAAGTTCAACAAAATTTTTCCAATTAGTGTGATCACGTGACCTGTTAGCATCTGATACAACTCGATTTATTACACTCTCCAATTCTGATGGGCGTTTCCCGCTCTCTCTTCAGCATAAAATTAGAGCTTGTGCATGCGCAGAAGCTCAAAAGTGGGCCCACAGCGAATACTTTAAGATACTTGATGCTGAGCAAAAACTCTCTAATCAATCGCGTATGTCGCCTAACACAGCGTTCGCTCCACTCCCCCTCTCCCCATACGCTTTCACGACCGGTGCTACCTCTCATTCCCTGGTGTTAATCTCATGTTCTTATCAAATGATGTCTTTGCAGTGACTCTGACCGGGAGGTCCTAGGTTCGAGTCCTAACTGCGGCAGGATTTTCGACACTAGCTTTTCAGCAAGGTCGAATTCAGTCGCTGTCTGGAGGAGAATTCTAGCACCGGCTGCTCTGAGCGGTAGTTTTCGGTGGTTCTTCCGATCAACCAGGCGAAAGCCGGAGCAGTACCCTACCAATCGGGCCACGAACCGCGCGCGATCCTTCCTCTTCCTTGTCCCAGCCTCTCCCCTTACAGACACACTTACACTAATATGCACTACACTACCACATATTTCGGGAGACCAGTTGGGAGCTTGTTTCGGCTGGGTGGCCCGCTGATGGGAGGTCCTGGTTGGAAACCCACTAGCCGACGGTAGGTCTGCCGGATCTCGCCATCCAGCGGGGGAAGACACCACCATCTTCCGAGAAAAAACATGCACTACACTAACGGGACTAATGACCACAGTAGTTGACGCGACCGGAAACACGTAAAATTTAATCAATCAATCTCACGTTCTTTCTTTTTCTGTGCCTTGCTTATTCCAATTTCCTCCTTTTCTCCTTCTCCTTCTCCCTTCTGCACCCCAGCATCCTCGCTGTTGGCCACATCAATCACCTGTGCCTGCCCGGACACCTGTCATCCATAATTCAAGGGAAGCCCATTCAGATACCGAGGGAGAGAGCGAAGTGTTGAGCCTGATTGGGAGGATATTGAAATGAAGGGCTGTGGTGACGAGGTCCCATGTAATCTAAGCTCATAATGGCCGGCACCCAGCGGAGTCTTAAGGGCTCGGCCCTCGAGGGCGTCGGCGGAGGGCGAGTCAAGGGCGGAAAGTCAAGAGCGAAAGAGGTCACCGGAGACAAGGACGTTAAGGTCCTGCTAAAGGGCTCTTGTTTAGCCTTATAACGTTCCAGGACGTGTGTGTAGTCTGTCAAGTGGAGGAGAGACCCTCATTCCTTCGTTACGCCTCTTACTGCCTTTCTGTTAGCGTCAACTCTTAGCTCAACGTTTGTGAACAATTACGTACATATCTGCAAAGAGAAAATATAATAAAAACGTAGTTAAAGATATTGTGATTCCGCAGGGTTTAAAAATGTATATTGCTATAATTAAATCGGTTTTGAAAACGGTTTTAGATATCCTGTTTAAACAATATTCACTCCGGTACTCTTGGAAAAATAACGGTATGGTAATCAGGCCATTCACCTGCGCTGTCATTTTATCACATTTAGGGACAAACTGGAAACAAATCAGACAGCAACATTATTACGCTCACGAACGCACTGAAATTTGTATTGCCTGAAACCTATAACAACATGCATGAACTCGCAACAGATATTTCAATTGCTCAAATTGGAATTCAGTATTGTATCTCTTAATCATTCCATTCCAATGCATTTTGTAACATCAGCAGGATATTCAATTTCGAAACCTACCCGCTAGGAGAGTGGGTTGCTATTTTGTGAGTAATACTATAAAATTATATCTAGTTTTGTTAAAGGTACATTGGTATCCATCTGCTAACCATGTAAATTGTTTAACTCAAAATCAATTGCATTTATTAATTTAATATTTAAACTTTTCAAAGTTATAATTTCATTATCTTTTTAGATTGTATTATTCACTTGTAGTAAAAGCCGTCATACGCAAATAAAAATTGTAATGAGAAAGGGGTCCCAGAAAGATAGTTTCCCTCTCATGTTTTGGGCTGCTCACGCCTATGGTCAGACATCCGAATGTGTTATCATTAAGACCATAAGCAAATGAAGACTAGATGAAGAATTGGGGCTGTCGCACATACACTCTCGCCCGAACTAGCGTATCTGACCCTATGTTTCCGTGTAGGCACTGAAGTCTGGGCGTGCAGTCACATGGTGGACTAATGCGGCTTTGGCTCGGGGCAGGCTTTCAGTGCAACGCCGAAGGCGGGAGAGGGCGTGGGCGTGTTATTCCGCCACCCATTGCCGGGCTCATGGGCCGTGATGGAAATTTGGGGTTCGGCGGAATTGTGGCTGAACGCCGTTCTGGGTAACCGAATGTATCCCTCTCGTCAGAGCAGGTGGACGCCGGTGGGTACAACATGAGGAAACGTAGGTGTGATGGTGTAGGGGAGCACGGTAGGGGGGAGATGACTATCGTGGAAACTCTACTGAATGCGGCTGATGCCGTATCCGCTGCTTTGAGCCATTCACACCCTCGCCCAGCTTCTCTTGTGAAACTCATTTGCCTATTGTCCGAATATAGTTTCTACTTATATCCATCACAATTATTTCCACATAGAAGTTTTCATGTTTTTGGTTACGATACATTTTACAAATTACTTTTTAAAGTAATGTATAGAAAAGAGAGAAATAGCATTTTCAAATAATGTACACTGAATTTCTTCCATTGTACGTCTTTTAATTTCTTCCATTGTACGTCTTTTAGATCTACTTACACAAGTGGATTTACACAATATCTGAACAGCCGTAGCATGTGAAATAATTTTATCGAATATATATATTAAATCATTATTTAGCAGGCAGACACAAAGATCATTTTTGATTGTTTCCTTTACTTTAAATTCACACCATTTTTTATTTTGGCTAGTTAAATTCACAGTTAATTACCACCCAGATATTAAAAGAAATGAACGCAAATCTATTAGTAACTCAAAGCTTCGTCATATTCCGCAAACAATTATATCGATAAAAATAATTTAAGATGTTGCAGGCAGCAATACTAAAATATTGTGAAATTACATAATTAAAACCATGCAGGTTTATCCATATTTTCGTAATGGCAATCTGAATAGCGCTGTGGCTTGGAGCGTAAGTTGGACGTGCGCTCTCCTCCGCGAGTGGGAGGGCGCTTGATGTAGGTTTCGGCTGCGTCCGACTGCTGCGCCCCGCGCGCCGTCCTTTGCGAGCGCCAGCGGCGCCGTGGCTTTACGCCGCTTTAAACACCTCCTGCGCCCAGTACGGGGGAAGGGGAGAGGAGGTGCTCTATGGCAACGCAGCCGGCCGCTGCCCCTCGGCTCCGGTTCCCATTCGGAGCGGCTACTGCTCCGCACCCACGGCTGCCACTGCGTGCTCTCGGCCCCCCCCCCTTTTCCCCCCCCTCCTAGCGCCCTTCATCTAGCCTCACCCCGCGCTGCCACTCCTCATCTCTTCAACCTTGCTCACCCTATTTGATCACGCTTCACCCCACCTTACACGCCTCATGCAGCCTCATTGCATTCACACACAGCCAGCCTCATATAACACTCAGTCTCACATAGTCACACCCAGAGAAAAACATGCACTACACTAACGGACTGATGACCAAAGCAGTTGACGCGCTCAAACACAGAAACAATCAATCAATCAATAACACCGGCACACTTTACCCCCACGGTCTCACACAGAATCACTCAATTATACAGCATCACAAAGCTACATCCAGCCTCAGCTTACTTGTAGAGAAACTTTAATGGAAACGCGGAACTTTGCTGCTTCACCCTCGATTCCATTGCCAGAGACCGACTGGTTACTCACTGCCCATCCAACCACCCCAGAAACTCGCTCCCTCTCCACTCTGTTTCCTTGCCGGTCCTCTTCTCTCATACGTGCCCTTTGCGCGCCGCGTTCCGACCGTGTTTGTCCTTCCCCGCCCGGTGCTCACTCTCCACGTGCCTTTCCTCCCACCAACATAGGGAGCAGGGCCTGCGAGCTGCTGCTCTCTCCGCAGCCCGTCGCCACAGACCTGGCCTCGCGCCTGGCCTCGCCGCCACGCCCACATCGGCACTCGACAGAGGGCGAAGATGTTGACTTTCGTTCCTTGCAGATAGTCTGACGATGATTATGTAAAAAGTTAAAAAATTGTTCTTTACTCAAATTTAGTAACATTTACAATACAATTTTTGAACTTACAAGTAATTTAGAAGAAATTTCCTCAATTCCATGACTGAAAGGTCAGTCATCGATGCGTTTTGTGATATTGGCCTCTGAGGTAGATATTTTCAATGAAGAGGAAAAAATGATGTTCCCACTATATGGTTGAACAAGGTATTCAGAATCATTTCCCTCCTCGAACAATATTAAAACACACCTCGCACTTGCACTGTTTCTTAGTCAAGAATCTCACTCAGGGTTCTCACTAAATTTAAAAAAGCAGACTAGACTTGAAAATGCAACTCATAACCTGTGAAACATCAAATCAGGGCGAAGGGTTTTCCGAATCCCCGAAAGTGTCTATCAAATTTAGTCGCATTAATGTGAAGGTTGTGCAGCTTCCATTATGTCCAAGTAATCTTGAGAACCATAACCAAAGGGTCGCGTTAGTTTTAAAACGCTCTACAGCTCCTGCTTGCAGGTTTCTTCAAAACGTATTTTAACACATTAAATTAAATGCTAGTGGCGTGTATCGGAATTCAACAATATTTTCAGACTCGACAGCTGCTTTATACGAGCTGTGGTCGCGATTTTATCTTGAAAATGAAAAATCAAAGGAAAACATCTGATATGAGTCATACACACAATGGATCGATGTGACTGAGCTTTTATGTTTGGTTTTGGCAATTATTGGACATTCTCTGTGGTGAAAGGAATAACCTTCATGTCTGATTTCATTTTCATTTAAACATTAATGATGAAGATTGTAAACCTCCAAATATATAGCAAATTTAACTTTAAAAATTATACCTTCGTTTTATTTTATATTACGTATTAATGATATTATTTTATATTAGTTATATTTGGAAAAAATGTTTTTTTAACACGAGGTGACGTTTCTCACAGTGAAGGAATTTAATTTAAACATTATTAATAAAGCTTCTAACCAGAACATTTACAATCTTTCCCTTAACCTTAATTTCGGTCGTCTTGGAACGAAGTAAAAACTCAAATCAATAAAGTTGTTTCTTTAGTTATATTGTTCCATCATACGTGGAAACATTTTTAACAGTTTTTTTGGGATTAATTAATAAATAAGATTTCATTATTTGATCAAGTTTATTTTCCTTATTAATTCTGCTCATCATGTTATGCACATTTACATTTTATGTGTAAAAATCCTGCAAAAGTCTGAATATGCTTAGTCTTTCTAAAGGTTTGGAACACAAATTCCTGAAATTTAGTTTTTACGAAGTGTGTAATATAATTCACGAAAGAAACGTATATGGCTAATGTAGGAAAAATGTATTTATTAATAATTAAGTCCCTGAAAATATATAATCAGAAATTTGGATAAATCAATAGAAATAATAATATTAAAAGTGATAAAGGAAAATAATAAAATAATTTATACCTTTTTCGTTAAAAGCAACTTCATATAAAATATTTATTTTTCATTGGTACGATTCTTACTTACGTCGATTATTTATTCTACTGTATAAAATTGAAGTTGTTTCAGCAGTGTGCCCTGACAAAATTAGTACGAATAGTGATTGCTCACAAATTTGGACGGATACTTTTAAGCGACCACGAGTCAAACAAAACGTATTTACCAATCAAATGTTACCACAAAACGTACTTCTTTTAACAAAAATATTTAGGGTCCACTTGGTCTATATATGGTACCCAACCTTTAGGTAAAATCTATTTTTTTACGCAAAAGTCAGGAAACGCAAGTAATATTGGTATTCAATAGACGATTGTGATAAATGAATGCCCGTGCAATGCTAGGTTTCTTAAGCTAGTTACTAATCAAACATCATTATCGTTTGTTTTGAAAAACTAAAAGTCACTATGGGATGACATTTCGAAAATATTGATTGAGAAGGTGGGAAGAGGGGAGAGAAACTAACGAACGCGAATGATGTTCAAGAAGAGAGATGCATAGGGCAAGAACTGGAAGTTCCTCAGCTAATCGAAGTCATCCCAATTGCGTCTCTACAGGGTTCTGTCGTGCAAAAGACCACGGAGAGGGGAGGGGACGGGCGAGGGGAAAGAACCTGTCGAACCGGGAAAAAGTTGCAACCAGGAACTTCCTTATCCTTCAAGAACGCCTCAAGAATTTATCGCCGCCAGTTCCGCTCGCCGGAGCTGTCGCTGCCACGGCCCTCGCCCTGCCTTTGCACGCTCGTTCGCCATCGACCAAGCGTCGCCGCGGCCACGTCCTCGTTGCCCACTGCACGGTGGCGTCGCCCCCCATCCTTTCTCAAGGTGCTGCACCAATGGATGTCAGCCCAACTCACCCTCCTCTCTCCGTGCTCCTTCCATACATCCTCACTACCGGCCCAGCCATCTCTCCTTTTTACTAACACCACCGCATGAATACAACACGAAAAAAACAGAGACAGAGAGATAGAGAGAGAGAGGGCAGAGAGAGGACGGAGAGAGGCAAAAGAGTGACAGAGAGAGTGACAGAGAGGTGACAGAAGAGTGACAGAAGAGTGACAGAGAGTGACAGAGAGTTACAGAGGAGAGTGACAGAGAGGTGACAGAGAGGTGACAGAGAAAGTGACAGGAAGAGTGACAGAGGTGACAGAGAGGTGACAGAGCGTGACAGAGAGGTGACAGAGAGTGACAGAGGAGTGACAGAGAGGACAGGAGAGACAGAGAGACAGAGAAAAGACGGCAGGCGGCGCGCGCGTCCGGCAGCCGCGTCGCCGCCCCGCTGCCTCGTCGCCACTCTGCACCCGGGCCTTTCACAGGGGCAACGGTGAACGGGGACGCACCCTGCCGGTGAGCGCGCCTGGAATTTTCGCTCAGTCGCTGGGCAGAATTCTCTGAAGCCCCAGAATGAACATTCGACGTTTCCGAAAACTAAGAAAATAGCAACGCCCACTACGTTTGAATTAAATTCGCAGAAAACCATTTCCGCGGAACGCGTAATTTGAAAATGCTGACTTGACGGCCGGCAGCTGCAAAAGGGGGGATTTTGAGGGAGTATGTAGTAGTATTTTGACGAAAATTTGAAAAACAATTTCAAATTTTGTATCTTGAAAGTGTGCTGAATATAGCTGTTGTCACCGTTTGGCCGTAACTCAAATTTAAAAACCTTTATAGATGATAAATAGATATTTATTATTCTGCAGGTAGGTATATACAACCTGGTGGCAGAACACTACAATTTACATATTACAAATATTAACTTTAAATTATTTACTTTAAATACTTACTATAATATTAAATATTTGTTTTATAATTTAATATTAAATATTAATATGAATTATTAAATAGTAATATAAATATGAATAAAAAAAATTTAAATATTTTTTATTTAATAGGTAATTATTACAGCCAAATTAGAAACTTGATCCAATGTGGCTAGGCCGAAGGCCTTAAGCCATTACAATACCTACATTTTTCCGCGTTCTAACCTTTCGCCTTCTGGTATTCACCAAATGGTTTTCCATCGCCTCAAAGCCGCGGAAACGAGACCATAAGGTACGGCTGAGGGGAAAAACCCTGAAGGGGAAAACCTGCCATCAGAAGCCGAGTACAGGCTACTCTATCCGTTTTTAGACTATTTATTTATTTGGCGCGGGCGTCAGGCATTCTCCTTCCAGTGTTTGGCCTCCACCGCACCTGAAAACAAACAGCACCACAGAAAATCGTCCCCACCAACGCCTCTGCCTAACATTTCGATTCCACTTCCCTTCGCCCTAATGTGCTTTATTTTAACCGTTTCCTTTATTTTATTTTAATTTAATTTATTTTTAATTTATTTAACTTATTTTAATTAATTTAATTTTAATTTATTTAACTTATTTTGATTAATTTAATTTTAATTTATTTACCTTATTTTAATTAATTTAATTTAATTAATTTAATTTTAATTTATATAACTTATTTTAATTTAATTTTAATTTATTTAACTTATTTTAATTATTTTAAGTTAATATATATATATATTTTTTTATATTGACTTTTTATCTACTTATTTAACAATTGTACAATTTTTCTTTTATTATTTTTTGTACTGTTTAATAACCTAACATAACTTAATAACTTAATTATTGTTAGTTTATTGATTTATTACATATTTTCTCTCCAGTCTAGGCTCTGCTCGTACTAACCATCACTGTTTTCCCAATTCTTAATTTCTTCTAGTTTCTAGTGGTCCGAACCTTCCTAGAAATGTTCCTAATTCTTTCATGAAGTTAGCTCTTTTATCCCCTAGAATGTTTTGGGCGAGCGTTACGTTCCTATGTTGGAAGTAGTAATTTCCCATTCCCATCCATTTTCCTCTCCAAGTTTCGGTCGCACTGCAAATTAAAAGGATATGGATCCAGTCTTCCCTATCACCGCAAAGCACACAGATGCCATTACCATTCGAGTCCTTTAATCTACGTTGCATCCACCCCCCGACCCTGAACCAAGCGTATCCCCTCTTTGCGTCCTTTTGCAGTGTGTTTACGTAACGTTCGCAACCCCATAACGGACTCGCGTGAATCGGCGCAACTAGCGAACGTTTTTCGGCCGCTGCTGCTGTGATCTCTTGCCTTTAATATCCGCAAGTCTATCCGAAATTCACCGTTCTATGTCACGTGTTCCCCTAACTCCCACTCATTTCCGAAGAAACGTCTCCCAGACCTGGAACGTTCCAGTAGCAGCTTAATTTTATACGACCAGTAGCGTTGGTTGTTTCTGTAACTGCACCTGAAAACATCTATTTATAAGTGAGTCGTTCGTTCACTCTACAATTTAATCCAAATAATGCTCATTTTAAAAATCTTTCCAAATTCCTACACTAATGACTTCTCTAGACTCCGGCATTTGCTGGGTGAATCTAGAGACTCCGAGAATTAATTTGAAATAATCTGTTTCGACGCTTTCTAGTCGATCTATCCTATCCACTCCCAAATTTCGGCCCCATAATTCATTGCTGGGAGAATCCAGCGACGAACATCGTCTCGCACACCCTTAAAGGCAATTCCGAACCCCGCGCACTGCGCAAACGATTTCTTTGAGCGCAATTCTTCCTTTACTCGTGCGCCGCCACTATGTGGTTACTCCATCCCCATTCATGGAAAATTTTCTCGCCAGTCGCAGAGCCGAGTGACGTGTTTTCCCCAGGGTATCTTTTAATTTTTGAATAAATTTCTATCATTTATCTTAAATAGTTTTGGATAAATGCATTGCTGTTCCTGGAAATAATTTGCGCAAATGGCTGAACGTAAACAGTGACAAGCAACCACTACGACGGACTTTGATGTAATCTGTTTTTCTCCTTTTCCCCTTTTCCTCTTGATGTTTCTCTTCTTTCTTGCCTGTTTGCTAAATGTTCCACTACTTTATCACACTTTTCCCTCGAAATCTAACTTTTAGCTCAAATTGAAGTATTTTTATATACAGATGCGCTTTGACGTGCACCACGACACGGAGCATTGAAAATTTTAAATACTCAGGAAAAATAATATGTTTTAATAATTTAAATTTAATAATTTATAGTAAGTAAGTAAAAGTAATATTTAAGAGGTGTTGAGGTTTGAAGGTGTATCCTGGATCTTGCGGCACTGGGGGTCAGGTTGGAGCTCAGGATATCGACGCGCGCACCGGACCGGGCGCGGCGCGAGGACAGCACGTATGTGTGGCCAAGCTGGCCTCTTTCAGGAAGCGGGAGGAGCTGCGCGTGCGGCGGGTATCTCTCCCGGAATGGCAGGGTGCGCGCCCGTGGGACTTCAGCTGGGCAGTGCGGCAAACGCGTAGGCGTTAATTCGCATTTGCGGAGGCGAAGCGAGCGGAAAGCAGGCGTCGATTCGTTTCGACAAGCTTGTCGTGGCGGGCGCAGCTACGTGTTGGCTGAGCTGGCGGCCCGTCCGCGGGCGTGGGAGGGCAGGGCGACGGGTTACCGTGAACTCGGCGAGGGCAGAACCCCAGTGGGCGGAACCCCTTCCGGGCAAGCGGGCGCCTCTTCGCGGCCCCCCCCCGCGCCTTCGGCCGCGGCCGCCTCGGCTGCGCCTCGTGCTGGGGCGCGGGACGACCTCTGACCCGCGGCATCGCGGCGGAGGCGGTCTCGTTCGCGTCGGCGGTCGCTTTCCCGTTCCCGCCGGAGCCAACGGCCTCGGCGAGTCCCGGACGCTTTGCGGCTGACAGCCTGGAGCGAGGACCTCTTACGGGGCGATGGCTGCGGCAAACGTGCAGCAGCAGGAAGCTCGCGGTGAGTCGGGACCACAGGTCGCCAAATAGGCGGAATAGGCTTTAAGAATGGAATTTGGAACATCAGGTCTAGGCTCTAAGCTCAAATCAAGACTTCATGGGTACATAAACACATTTGATATAATCGGTCTCGTAGAAACTTGGTGGAAGGGGGGTGAGACTTTAAATGTGTCGGGTTTCGAACCATATGCAAAACTAAAAAACGTAGAGGAAAGGGTGGTACCAGGAGATTCGTGCATATTTCAGGATAGGTTAGTGCAATTTATTTGTAAATTAAAACAAACTCCGAAAATTTTTCTTTGTATTAGACTAGTAATGCAAAATACAGACCTCCAATTGTATTTATATACCGTCACCCACAGGGCCCCGGTTATTATTCTCCAGAAGCTTTTGGTAAAAATCAATAATTTCTTAGACTCGTTGAAGCAAGGTATCCGAATACTGATTTACTAGTCTTAGGTGACATGAATGCTAGAATTGGCGCGGGCAGGAGTATTTTCGGAGTTCGATCGGCAAGCAGGCTAATCTAGAAAAAAAAAGACTCGGTCATCAATAATGAGGGTAGGAATTGTTAGAATTTGGAGATTTAATCTCGAAATCTTAAATGGAACTATGGACAGGATACTAAAGGGGAAAACTAACTTTTATTAGTGGGAATGGAGGTAGTGTAATAGATTATGCTCTGTTGTCTCATGAAAGAATAAACAATTTATTAGATTTTGGAATCAATTACAGGCAGAATCCGACCATTTGCCTGTGTGCGTTCATTTGCAGTAAATGCTGCTGAACTGCCACAGGCAGTGGCCTGGCAGACAACAAACTTCACAATAGCAAGACGACGGTTTGTATGGAAGAGGAAAAGCGACAGGAATTTACAGGGGCTATTCTTAACTCGGTAGGGGGGGCCCGAGGGGCGGTCAGGAAGGCAAACAAGAATTTAGAAAGGAGACTCTTTCGCGCAGGGAGGGGCATGCGAAGGTGGGGAGAGGAGGAAGAATTACTGACCAAGGATGGTTTAGCGAGGTGTCGGGTGAGCAGGCGTGAAGCAATAGTAGCCTAGAATGTTCAGAAACAGTGGAACTGCGGAAGCGAAATAGTTACTTGTTACTACATGGCAATACAGGCCACAATTAAGAAATCGAAGAAATCGTGGCAGGAGGTGAGACAGCAGAATAGAGGCAATTTTAAAAACAATCATAATAAATTTTGGGACGTTATAAGATCACTGCGTAATAAAGAAATGTAAGTAATGCAATTTCATCAGATGCGTGGGACAGTACTTTTACGGACGCTCGAAAAAACGAATATTAAAAACAGGGATAATATTATCACGGACCGGGATGTCCTAATTAGACGAACCGATAACCTGGAATGAAGTGAATAGGGCTATCTACCATGAATAATAAGAAGGTAGGCGGCGCGGACGGCATTCCGACACAATTTATTTCGGAATTTGGCACATAGACCCAGAAGTATTCTAAATTTATTTAATGCAATTTGATTCTGGATCGTATCCAGAAACGTGAGTACAGCGATCCCCCAACCAGTCTTTAGAATAAAGGTAATACAATTGCCCACAAAATTATCGCGGAATTAGTCTTTTACCAGCGCTGAGCAAACTATTTTGTAAAATACTCAACGGGCGACTGAGTGAATGGGGGGAAAAAAGCACAGTAAAATATCAAATTGCAAGCAGGCTTTGGGAAACTTCGCGACTACCGACAATATCTTTGTGTTAGATACCCTAGAAAAACGGCGCGCGCGTAACAGACCATTATATTGCATTTTTGTAGATTTCGAAATGACCGCTCTATCGATAGGAAGCTTTATGGCAAAAACAATGAGCTAGGCGTCTCACGTAAAGTTTTAAAAAATGTTGAAGCATATACGAGCGTAAATTTCTGTGTCAGGTGCGGTGATGGAAGTACAAGCGAAAAAAAAAATCGACAGTAGGATAAGACAGGGCTGTCCTCTCACCGCTATTGTTTATCTTGTTTATAAACGATTTATTGACGTGTTACAGGATGCGGATACATTCGCCGGAAATTGAGGCCTGAACTTCCCGGATACTATATGCTGATGATTTAGTTTATGTTCGGAGACTTTGACGGCTTACAAAAAAATTTAAATATCCCAAAACGTATAGTAAACATGGGATTAAAAGTAAATATTCAAAAAACCAAAGTAGTTGTTTTCAAAAATGGATTTATCTGGGGTAACAAGGAGAAATGGTTTTACGCTCAGGAGGAGATTGACCGGGTAAAAACATTTACATATCTTGGGCAAAATTTTCCATGAATGGGATGGAGTAACCACATAGTGGCGCTTGATAAAGGAAGAATTGCGCTCAAGAAATCGTTTGCGCAGTGCGCAGGTTCAGAATTGCCTTTGGTGTGCGAGACGATGTTTAAATCGCTAGTTCTCCCAGCAATGAATTATGGGGCAGAAATTTGGGAGTGGATAGGATAGATCGACTAGAAAGCGTCAAACAGATTATTTAAATTAATTCTCGAGGGCTCTAGATTCGCAGCAAATGCCGGAGTCCCAAGAGGTCGTAGTGTAGGAATTTGGAAAAATTTTAAATGAAACCCATTAAACTTTGGATTAAATTGCGGTGAACAGGTGACTCACTTATAAATAGATGTTTTCGGGTGCAGTTACGGGAACAACCAACGCTACTGGTCATATAAAATTAAACTGCTACTGGAACGTTTCAGGTCTGGAGACGTTTCTTCGGAAATGGTGGGGGTTAGGGAACACGTGACATAGAACGGTTAATTTCGGATAGACTTGCGGGTATTAAAGGCAAAGAGATCCTGGCAGCCCGGGCCCAAAAACGTTCGCTAGTTGCGCAAATTCACCGAGTCCGTTATGGGGTTGCAGAAAGTTACTAAACCACTGCAAAAAAGGGCGCAAGAGGGATACGCTTGGTTCAGGGTCGGGGTGGATGCAACGTAGATTAAGGACTCAGATAGGTAATGGGATCTGTGTGCTTTGCGGTGATAGGAAGACTGGATCCATATCCTTTTAATTTGCAGTGCGACCGAAAAATTGGAGGAAAATGGATGGGAATGGGGAAAATTTCTACTTCAACATAGGAACGTAACGCTCCCAAGAACATTCTGGGGATAAAGACCTAACTTCATGAAAAATTAGGAACATTTCTAGGAAAAGGGTTCGGACCACTAAGGGAAAATGAAATTAAGAGTGGGGAAAACAGTAATTGGGTTTGTACAGGCAGAGCCTAGACTGGAGAAATATGTAATAAATCAATAAATAACAATATTAGTTATTAATTATTTGGTTAGTAAACAGTACAAAAAAAAATAATAAAGTTATAAATTGTAGTCAATTGTTAAGTAAAGTAGATAAATAAGTCAATAATAAAAAATATATATATATATAACTTAAAATAATTAAAATAAAATTAAATAAATTAAATTAAATTAAAATAAGTTATATAATTAAAATTAAATTAATTAAAATTAAATTAATTAAAATAAGGTAAATAAAATTAAAAATTAAATTAATCAAAATAAGTTAAATAAATTAAATTAAATTAATTAAAATAAGTTAAATAAATTAAAAAATAAATTAAAATAAAATAAAGGAAACGGTTAAAAAAAAGCACATTGGGGGGGAAGGAAGTGGGAATCGGAAATGTTAGGGCAGAGGCGTTGGTGCGGACGA
Organism: Teleogryllus oceanicus; assembly: GCA_964035755.1. Lineage (NCBI taxonomy): Eukaryota > Metazoa > Arthropoda > Insecta > Orthoptera > Gryllidae > Teleogryllus > Teleogryllus oceanicus. The sequence goes on from CAXIVR010000005.1 coordinate 83,774,954, forward strand.
TTTTCTTGGTGCTGTTTGTTTTCAGGTGCGGGGGAGGCCAAACACTGGAAGGAGAATGCCGCGCCCCCGCCAAATAAATAAATAGTCTAAAAACGGATAGAGTAGCCTGTACTCCTGACGGCAGGTTTTCCCCTTCAGAGTTTTTCCCCCAGCCGTACCTTATGGTCTCGTTTCCCGGCTTTGAGGCGATGGAGACCATTTGGGTGAATACCAGAAGGCGAAAGTTAGAAACCTTGTAAAATGTAGGTATTTAATGCTTAAGGCCTTGCCTAGCCATTGGATCAAGTTTCTAATTTGGCTGTAATAATTACCTATTAAATAAAAAAAATATTTAAATTATTTTTATTCATATTTTATTTCTATTTAATAATTCATATTAATATTTAATATTAATTATAAAACAAATATTTAATATTATAGTAAGTATTTAAAGTAAATAATTTAAAGTTAATATTTGTAATATTAAATTGTAGTGTTCTAAACCCGGTTGTATATACCTGCAATAATAAATATCTATTTATCATCTATAAAAGGGTTTTAAATTTGAGTTACGGCAAACGGGGACAACACTATATTCAGCACACTTTCAAGATAAAATTTGAATGTTTTCAAATTTTCGTCAAATCTTTACACTCCCCCCAAAATCCCCCTTCTGCGGTTGCCGGCTGTCAAGTCAGCATTTTCAAATTACGCGTTCCGCGAAATGGTTTCTGCGAATTTAATTCAAACGTAGTGGGCGTTGCTATTTTCTTAGTTTTCCGGAAACGTCGAATGTTCATTCTGGGGCTTCAGGAATTCTGCTCAGCGACTGGGCGAAAATTCCAGGCGCGCTCACCGGCAGGGTGCGTCCCCGTTCACCGTTGCCCCTGTGAAGGCCCGGGGTGCAGAGTGGCGACGAGGCGCGGGGCGGCGACGCAGCTGCCCGGACGCGGGCGCGCCCCTGCCGTCTCTCTCTCTGTCTCTCTGTCTCTCTCTGTCACTCTCTCTGTCACTCTCTCTGTCCTCTCTCTGTACCCACTCTCTCTGTCCCTCTGTCCACTCTCTCTGTCCTCTCTCTGTCACTCTCTCTGTCACTCTCTCTGTCACTCTCTCTGTCACTCTCTGTCACTCTCTCTGTCACTCTCTCTTCCTCTTTCTGTCACTCTTTCTGTCCTCTCTCTGTCACTCTCTCTGTCCTCTCTCTGCCTCTCTCTCTGTCTCTCTCTCCTCTCTCTCTCTCTATCTCTCTGTTCTCGTTGTTTTCGTGTTGTATTCATGCGTGGTGTTAGTAATAAGGAGGATGGCTGGGCCGTAGTGAGGATGTATGGAAGGAGCACGGAGAGAGGTGGGTGAGTTGGGCTGACATCCATTGGTGCAGCACCTTGAGAAAGGATGGGAGGCGACGCCACCGTGCAGTGGGCAACGAGGACGTGGCCGCGGCGACGCTTGGTGCGATGGCGAACAGCGTGCAAAGGCAGGGCGAGGGCCGTGGCAGCGACAGCTCCGGCGAGCGGAACTGGCGGCGATAAATTCTTGAGGCGTTCTTGAAGGATAAGGAAGTTCCTGGTTGTAACTCTTTCGGTTCGGACAGGTTCTTTCTCCTCGCCATACCCTCCCCCTCTCCGTGGTCTCTTGCACAGACAGAACCCTGTAGAGACGCAATTGGGATGACTTCGATTAGCTGAGGAACTTCAGTTCTTGCCCTATTGCATTCTCTTCTTGAACATCATTCGCGTTCGTTAGTTTCCTCCCCCCTCTTCCACCTTCTCAATCAATATTTTCGAAATGTCATCCCATAGTGACTTTTAGTTTTCAAAACAAACGATAATGATGTTTGATTAGTAACTAGCTTAGAAACCTAGCATTGCACGGCATTCATTTATCACAATCGTCTATTGAATACCAATATACTTGCGTTTCCCGACTTTTGCGTAAAATATAGATTTTACCTAAGGTTGGGTACCATATAGACCAAGTGGACCCCAAATATTTTTGTTAAAGAAGTACGTTTTGTGGTAACATTTTGATTAGCAAATACGTTTTGTTTGACTCGTGGTCGCTTAAAGTATCGTGTCAAATTTGTGAGCAATCACTATTCGTACTAATTTTGTCAGGACACACTGCTGAAAACAACTTCAATTTTATACAGTAGAATAAATAATCGACGTAAGTAAGAATCGTACCAATGAAAATAATTTTTATATGAAGTTGCTTTTAACGAAAAGGTATAAATTATTTTATTATTTTCCTTTTATCACTTTTAATATTATTATTTCTATTGATTTATCAAATTTCTGATTATATATTTTCTCTGCGGGACTTAATTATTATAAATACATTTTTCTCATTAGGCCATATACGTTCTTTCGTGAATTATATTACACACTTCGTAAAAAACTAAATTTCAGAATTTGTGTTCCAACCTTTAGAAAGACTAGCTACATATTCAGACTTTGCAGGATTTTTACTACATAAAATGTAAATGTGCATAACCATGATGAGCAGAATTAATAAGAAATAAACTTAGATCAAATAATGAAATCTTATTTATTAATTAATGCCAAAAAACTGTTAAAAATGTTTCACGTATGATGGAACAATATAACTCAGAAACAACTTTACGATTTGAGTTTTTACTTCGTTCCAAGACGACCGAAATTAAGGTTAATGTGAAAGATTGTAAATGTTCTTGGTTAGAAGCTTTCATTATTAATAATGTTTAAATTAAATTCTTCACTGTGAGAAAGTGCACCTCGTGTTGAAAAACATTTTTTCAAAATATAACTAATATAAAATAATATCATTAATACGTAATATAAATAAAACGAAGTATATTTTAACGTTAAATTTGCTATATATTTGGAGGTTTACAATCTTCATCATTAATGTTTAAATGAAAAATGAAATCAGACATGAAGGTTATTTCCTTTTCACACAGAGAATGTCAATAATTGCAAAACCAAACATAAAAGCTCAGTCACATCGATCCATGTGTGTATGACTCATATCAGATGTTTTCCCTGATTTTTCATTTTCAAGATAAAATCGCGACCACAGCTCGTATAAAGCAGCTGTCGAGTCTGAAAATATTGTTGAATTCGATACACGCCACTAGCATTTAATTTAATGTGTTAAAATACGTTTTGAAACCTGCAAGCAGGAGCGTGTAGAGCGTTTAAAACTAACGCGACCCTTGGTTATGGTTCTCAAGATTACTTGGACATAATGGAGCTTGCTACAACCTTCACATTAATGCGACTAAATTTGATAGACACTTTCGGATTCGGAAACCCTTCGCCTGATTTGATGTTTCTACAGGTTATGAGTTGCATTTTCAAGTCTAGTCTGCTTGTTAAATTTAGTGAGAACCCTGGTGAGATTCTTGACTAAGAAATACGTAGCAAGTGCGGGGTGTGTTTTAATATTGTTCGAGGGGGTAAATGATTTGAATACCTTGTTCAGCCATATAGTGGAACATCATTTTCCTCTTCATTAAAAATATCTACCTCAGAGGCCAATATCCACAAACGCATCGATGACTGACCTTTCAGTCATGGAATTAGAAATTTTTTCCCTAATTGCTTGTAAGTTCAAAATTGTATTGTAAATGTTACTAAATTTGAGTAAAGAAAAATTTTTTTTAACTCGACATAATCATCGTCAGACTATCTGCAAGGAACGAAAGTCAACATCTTCGCCCTCTGTCGAGTGCCGATGTGGGCGTGGCGGCAGCCAGGCGCGGGGCCGGGTCTGTGGCGACGGGCTGCGGAAGGCAGCGCTCGCAGGCCCTGCCGCTATGTTGGTGGAGTGAAGGACGTGGAGTGAGCACCGGGCAGGGAAGGACAAAACACGGTCGTGAACGCGGCGCGCAAAGGGCACGATATGAGAAGAGGACCGGCAAGAAACAGAGTGGAGAGGGCGAGTTTCTGGGGTGGTTGGATGGGCAGTGAGTAACCAGTCAGTCTCTGGCAATGGGAATCGAGGGTGAAGCAGCAAAGTTCCGCGTTTCCATTAAAGTTCTCTCTACAAGTAGCTGAGGCTGGATGTAGCTTTGTGATGCTGGGTATAATTGAGTGATTCTGTGAGACCGTGGGGGTAAAGTGTACCGGTGTTATTGATTGATTGATTGTTTCGTGTTAGGGTGAGCAGGTTTGAAGTCTGGATGTGACTATGTGAGACTGAGTGTTTATATGTTCTGACGCTAGCTGTGTGAGAATGCATGAGGGTGCGCGAGGTGTGTAAGGTGGGTTGAAGCGTGATAGGGTGAGCAGGGTTGAAGAGATGAGAAGTGGCAGCGCGGGATGAGGCTAGATGAAGGGCGCTAGGAGGGCTAATGAACGTGCAGAGGGGCAGCGGCCGGCTGCGTTGCCATAGAGCACCTCCCTCCCCTTCCCGACTGGGCGCAGGAGGTGTTTAAAGCGGCGTAAAAGCCCAACGGCCTCCGCTCGGCGCTCGCAATGGACGGCGCGCGGGGCGCAGCAGTCGGACGCAGCCGAAACCTACATCAAGCGCCCTCCCACTCGCGGAGGAGAACGGACGTCCAACTTACGCTCCAAGCCACAGCGCTATTCAGTTGCCATTACGAAAAAGTAGATAAACTGCATGGTTTTAATTATGTAATTTCACAATATTTTAGTATTGCTGCCTGCAACATCTTAAATTATTTTTATCGATATAATTGTTTGCGGAATATGACGAAGCTTTGAGTTACTAATAGATTTGCGTTCATTTCTTTTAATATATGTGTGGTAATTAACTGTGAATTTAACTAGCCAAAATAAAAAATGGTGTGAATTTAAAGTAAAGGAAACAATCAAAAATGATCTTTGTATATATATATTCGATAAAATTATTTCACATGCTACGGCTGTTCAGATATTGTGTAAATCCACTTGTGTAAGTAGATCTAAAAGACGTACAATGGAAGAAATTCAGTGTACATTATTTGAAAATGCTTTTTCTCTCTTTTCTATACATTACTTTAAAAAGTAATTTGTAAAATGTATCGTAACCAAAAACATGAAAACTTCTATGTGGAAATAATTGTGATGGATATAAGTAGAAACTATATTCGGACAATAGGCAAATGAGTTTCACAAGAGAAGCTGGGCGAGGGTGTGAATGGCTCAAGCAGCGGATCGGCATCAGCCGCATTCAGTAGAGTTTCCGATGAGTCATCTCCCTACGTGCTCCCTACACCATCACACCTACGTTTCCTCATGTTGACTACCGGCGTCACCTGCTCTGACGACAGGGATACATTCAGTTACCCAGAACGGCGTTCAGCCACAATTCCGCCGAACCCCAAATTTCCATCACGGCCCATGAGCCCGGCAATGGGTGGCGGAATAACACGCCCACGCCCTCTCCCGCCTTCGGCGTTGCACTGAAAGCCTGCCCCGAGCCAAAGCCGCATTAGCCACTGTGTGACTGCGCGCAGACTGGTGCCTACACGAAACATAGGGTCAGATACGCTAGTGCGGGCGTGAGTGTATGTGCGACAGCCCCAATCCTGCATCTAGTCTTCAGTTGCTTATGTGTCGTAATGATAACACATCCGGATGTCTGACCATAGAGCGTGAGCACCAAAACATGAGAGGAAACTATCTCTCTGGGACCCTTTCTCATTACAATTTTTATTTGCGTATACAGCTTTTACTAAAGTGAATAATACAATCTAAAAGATAATGAAATTATAACTTTGAAAAGTTTAAATATTAAATTAATAAATGCAATTGATTTTGAGTTAAACAATTTACATGGTTAGAGATGGATACCAATGTACCTTTAACAAAACTAGATATAATTTTATAGTATTACTCACAAAATAGCAACCACTCTCTAGCAGGTAGGTTTCGAAAGTGAATATCCTGCTGATGTTACAAATGCATTGGAATGGAATGATTAAGAGATACAATACTGAATTCCAATTTGAGCAATTGAAATATCTGTTGCGAGTTCATGCATGTTGTTATAGGTTTCAGGCAATACAAATTTCAGTGCGTTCGTGAGCGTAATAATGTTGCTGTCTGATTTCGTTTCCAGTTTGTCCCTAAATGTGATAAAATGACAGCGCAGGTGAATGGCCTGATTACCATACCGTTATTTTTCCAAGAGTACCGGAGTGAATATTGTTTAAACAGGATATCTAAAACCGTTTTCAAAACCGATTTAATTATAGCAATATACATTTTAATCCCTGCGAATCACAATATCTTTAACTGTTTTATTATATTTTCTCTTTGAGGATATGTATAATTGTTCACAAACGTTGAGCTAGGCTGACGCTAATAGAAGGCAGTAAGAGCCGTAACGAAGGAATGAGGGTCTCTCCTCCACTTGACGACTACACACACGCCCTGGAACGTTATAAGGCTAAACAAGAGCCCTTTAGCAGGACCTTAACGTCCTTGTCTCCGGTGACCTCTTTCGCTCTTGACTTTCCGCCCTTGACTCGCCCTCCGCCGACGCCCTCGAGGGCCGAGCCCTTAAGACTCCGCTGGGTGCCGGCATTATGAGCTTAGATTACATGGACCTCGTCACCACAGCCCTTCATTTCAATATCCTCCCAATCAGGCTCAACACTTCGCTCTCTCCCTCGGTATCTGAATGGGCTTCCCTTGAATTATGGATGACAGGTGTCCGGGCAGGCACAGGTGATTGATGTGGCCAACAGCGAGGATGCTGGGGTGCAGAAGGGGAGAAGGAGAAGGAGAAAAGGAGGAAATTGGAATAAGCAAGGCACAGAAAAAGAAAGAACGTGAGATTGATTGATTAAATTTTACGTGTTTCCGGTCGCGTCAACTACTGTGGTCATTAGTCCCGTTAGTGTAGTGCATGTTTTTTCTCGGGAGATGGTGGTGTCTTCCCCCGCTGGATGGCGAGATCCGGCGCCGACCTACCGTCGGCTAGTGAGGTTCCCCTAACCCAGGACTCTCCCATCGCGGGCTCCACCCCAGCCGAAACAAACTCCCAACTGGTTTCCCAATATGTGGTGTTAGTGCATGTTGGTGTAAGTGTGTCGTAAGGGGAGAGGATGGGACAAGGAAGAGGAAGGACAAATCGCGCGCGGTCCGTGGCCCGATTGGTAGGGTACTGCTCCGGCTTTCGCCTGGTGTTGATCGGAAGAACCACCGAAAACTACCGCTCAGAGCAGCCGGCCGCTGAATTCTCCTCCAGACAGCGACTAAATTTCGACCTTGCTGAAAAGCTGAGTGTCGAAAATCTTGCCGCCGTCAGGACTCGAACCTAGGACCTCAGGTCAGAGTCACTGCTGAGACATCAGTTGATAAGACATGAGATTAACACCGGGGATAAAGGGGTAGCACTGGTCTTTGAAAGCGTATGGGGAGGAGTGGGCGAACGCTGAGTTAGGCGACATACGCGATTGATTGAAGTTTTGCTCACCATCAATTATCTTAACTATTCGCTGTAGGCCCACTTTTGAGCATCTGCATGCACAGCTCTAATTTTATGCTGAAGAGAGAGCGGGAAACGCCCATCAGAATTGGAGAGTGTAATAAATCGAGTTGTATCAGATGCTAACAGGTCACGTGATCACACTAATTGGAATTTGTTGCCAACTGTGCCGGTACCGTAAGCTACTAACTACAGTACCGACAGCATTTAAGCGACTCTGACAGTTCTCTCGCCACATGCTGTGGTGCGTCATGGGACATGCTCTGAAGGAATCAGTAAGCGAGGATTTGTTTACTTTCTGACAGTCAGGGTTCAGCGTTGACGTTCATTTGACTCGCGCGAAGTAGTGGAGGAGATAAGGTTTGACTTTAGTGAATGTTAAGAACCTGATATTAAGAAATGTTCAAAGCCTGTCAGAAAGTGTTAATATTTTGAGGGTTTAATTTATCTGTGATGGAGGTGGTTCCATGTTAAGTGTGGCAAGCTAACAACGCATTGAACTGTCAGAATCGCTTATTCACTGCAGGCCGCTGTACATATTCTCATGTGGCAACATCATGTTCGTAGCATTAATTTGTATATAAGATTATATGCTAATACGATAGTAATTATATTTGCTCAATTGTATGTTAATGTACAATAATAGAATAGAACAGAACGGGCATTTGTAGTAAAAATATGCGAAGCAAGATAATGTGGTCTGATGGAAATATTGCGTGCACTCTGCCGCTAGAGTTCAGAATTACTTCCATTTAGAACAAAACAATTTCTACATTTCACACGCTACTTGTCACTCCTGATAATGTTTCCTGATAACGTATTACGTTGCTTCTTGCAAACTCTCTTGAACGACCCTCCGCGCAGGTCACAAGAACACGTGCGTAAGGTCAGCATGAGTGTAATGCCAACAGACAATCGAAATTGCTTTCAGAGGATCTGAAATGCGGTTGACTGTAGGATGTTGACAGGGTAACTTCACGTGAAGATTTTAAAAGAAGGTCAATTAATTGATTGCATCGAATTGCAGGAATCGACTCTGCAGGGCAATACGAGGGCAATCATATCAGTTCCGATCGTAGACCCCCAACCCCCAAGATATCCCAAAGGAAGATTCATGGAGCTTTAGTTCTCCCCCCGTAAATTGTTCTGCAAATATTCTGAAATATATATTTTATGGTGTGTGATAATTGAACCATTCTTATGTTTTTTTTTAGTTAGTTAGTTAATGCCTTATTCTACGCGACGAGACTTGGGCCATCAGGCCCGCTCTTCCGTCTAACCACGCAAATTTCGCTACGCTCCTTTCATCACCTAGCGGAGAAAGGAGGTATTATCTTGGGCGACGAAACAGGCGGAACTCAATTTTGCTAGAGAGCTTCATTTAAACGAGGATCTTTTACATGCAGTAAATCTACTACAGGGACAGAGTTACTTCCTCCGAAGAAAGGCGTACGAAGGTGAATTTTTCCGCCCTTAAAAATCCACGGCTTCGATCGGCTTTGAACCCGCAAACTCGGGTACAACAATCCGATACCCGTTAACCGTTATACCACCCCCTTACCCGATAACCGTAATACCACTGATCCCGCTTTTATGTTCTTGTGTGCAGGTCATAATAAAAAATTGAACTTAATATTACTTACGTTTATTCTCTTTATTCGTTCCTCATTAACGCTAAAATAATTAATGTATATGATACATACATAAAGATATAGATGCAAAAATTAAACATTAAAGGAGCATAAAGAAAAAATCGAATATATACAATGTTCGAACAGAATTACAACGTAAATCTTATAAAAACTACTCATTCATGTATTGTTCCAATACATGTATTATCCTTGTAGATCTACAAATCAGCATCATCCTGTAACTTCATCTTGATTTTCGTAATTGCTTAATAAGGAAATGTTTCGATCTCTATAGAGTTGAAAATATTCTGGAAACAAGTCACAGTTATTTCTAAAGTAAGAGAGGCTCTAGGGGGCATATACAGTGACCTGAAGAAACACGTGTCTACAATACAACTGCAATAGACCGCATTACAGGTCACCAGTCACACCGTGTGTCAGCATTTCTGATTCTCAGTTCTTTCGAATACAAGTGAAGTAGCAATATGTTTAAAGTTGCGTATTGTTTAAATGATAATAAAGAAATAATAATAATAATAATAATAATAATAATAAATAATAATAAATCTAACCAGTTTTGAAACTGAAGGATTTCTAAAAAACATTCGGCTCTGGTAAATAAAATAAATGAACCTTGAAAATTACATGGTATATCATCAATTCTGTCAGTACCATTTACGAAATTCCTTCACAGAAAGTAAAGGGTTAAACAGAAAAACCTCTCAACGAAATAGCGTGACAGTATTTAAAAATACAAAAATAGACCGACTACTAGTACACTAACTTATCTGACGTGAAGACAGCAATAGAAATCGGCTTCGAGAAGACTTCCTTGCGGTCGCAGACCACTACCCGCACCGCTAACTGTGGTAGCCGCCTCCAAAGCAGAGGGCGCCTTCGGTCTCGCCCTATCAATTACTGGGCGTCCTTTCCGCGGCTTTGCCCGGCCCTCTCCGCCTCTACCACTGGCGCAGGTGGCGTTGACAGCGCCCGCCCCACCCCGCCCAGGACAGAAGCTGTCTTCGCCGCCGCCGTCGAAGCTTTCCTCCCCTGCCTCCACTGCCCGTCGCCGTCTTGGGCGCTTTCGCAGGATCCGTCACCGCCAATAGTGCCGCTTCCTGTGGACGACAAGGCGACTCCTCGGGTCTCTGCCTCACAGCCAGGCTATAAAATGTACTCTGTATCTACGTCTCACACCTGTCGAAGCTGTCGTCACCCGCAGCCATCGTGTTGGGCACTGTTGGTGACGACACAGCGACCCCTAGGTTGACTAGATTTTTTTCTGGGGCGTAAATGGCTGCGGTACGACAACCCCTAGGTAATGCATTTCTTACAATCCGGGGTAACGTGGTTGTTCCCCAGATGGAACGCCGTCCTACACTGGACGTGCAGGGTACCTACTTTCTCCAGCAGGGCTCTGAGTTTTGACGTGTGTGATGGAGTAATTAATGAAAGTGTGTTTGTCAACTGGAGTGTGTGTAGTGGACCGCAGTGTACCTATCTCGCTCTTGTACTTTTATCAGGAAAATTTAGCCAGGGTAGGCACCTACGTTAGCCTCATCCGCACCCCCGCAGGATTACAAATACGCCCGTAGGCTGATATCTGGGCCCCGACAGAACGCAGTTGACTCTCGCGGTAACCTCCCCATACAATACCTCAGTCGGACTGCCGTAAAAGCTCAGAGCTCTAGCTATCAGGCTAGTTCGGAGTCAAAACAATATGCCACTCACATGCACCAGGACAACTCTCACCTCTATGCGCAGATAATTGGGTCACTGCCAAAGCGAAAACAAGAGACAAACAGAAGGCCACTCGAACTAAGCTCCTGGCGGCTCGCGGTCCTTTCCATATCCTCACTGCCTCAACCAAGCTATCGACGTGGTACCGCGGAAACCTAGACAACCTGTCACAGGGTGCAGGTCCCCACCTGGACTTCTAAATGTGGCATTCAGATCATTCGAAACGTCCTTCATCAATCCAGCCACAGGTGGAGCGTCAGAGGCCCAACGGGGGATACTCACTGCCTCCACTTTGAAGCTAACGACGTGCGTTTCTCGCCCCTGAAGGTAGAGGAAGGGTAAAGGATGAAAATATGTGCTCTCTGTGGGCCATTTAAGGGTCTAGTGGTTGCTCTCAGGTAACTGAGCCTCAGCTACTCTCTGGGTTCTGATATACAGTCAGAGAATAAAATTCGGAGATTGGGAGTACTCTGAAGTACTGCCAATCACGTATCTGCTTTCGGAGAACAATCCTGTTGATGTTGGCTCTCAGTGGCTGTACGTGGCGCGGAAGCACAAGCGCTTTGAGAAATTTGGGTGGGGTCTGCCACGGGCGAAGAAATACGGAGATCAAGTGACGGAAGCTGTTGACAACACCTAACATGTGCTGCGGTCTGAGTGCCTCTTTTTATTCTTATTTTCTTCTATTGATTTCAATATTTGGTCGTGACTTCAGCTTCCGAGATATGTGTCTTCTATGACGTTTTTCTCATATTGACCTTTTCTCATTTAAAGTTTCTCAAGCATGTGTACCAACCTTTTCGAACTCTGCCTAGCAATTTAAAATATTTCGTATTATTAAAATTATTAATAACCATTTAAAATTATCTTTTATTAAAATGCTCGTATGCAGCTCTTTGGATCCACATCCGTCTTGAACTTCACGCTCTTGCCTTCATCTAATTCGTTCATCTCTCTCTTACCTTTGTTTAAGCCTTTTCTCCTACCTTCGTTCTTGTCTTCATTCTTGCTTACTGTTTTTGCCTTAGCTCTTTCCTTCTTTCTTTCTTTCCATTTTACATCCAAATTTTCCATGTACAAGTTTCTTTTAAAATAAGTTTTAAATCTTGTTTTTAGCATAATTCTCTTTGTGCAATTGATGGTAATCTGCAAGCTTTTTAGTAGTTATCTATGTTGCCTCTAGAGTCAACACCATTTACTTTCTTTCAAAAGAAAAGAAATTGAGAAAGTGCTCTGATAAGGCAAGAACAGGGGGAATTAGTTTTAAATGATAAAATCAACATTTAGTGTTGGAATATGGCATCGTTTTCAGTCAATAATACGCGTTGTTAGAACAACGGATTAACGGGTTAATATTCTATGCTGATGTCAGAACGTTGTGTAAATGGACACGGCCCCGAACAATTTGTGCAGAAAGTGTGAAGACGGCGTTGGATGATCGTGATCGTCAGGAAGGACGCGTGGATTCAGTCTCTAGAAAAATTTCGTAGCGTGTAAACATGGGTGGTTGCGAGAAACGATCGGTTTTCAATGAAGCTGGTATTTTGTAGATGATAGTAAGCCGGAAATTTGTTTAGTTTGAAATTTAGAATTAGTCTTGTGAAAATTGTGATATTAATTGTAGTTAGAATTTTTATTAATATAATGGTTGGAAGTTGGAATTAAACAGATTCCATGTTTTGGAAATATACATTAGGGTAGCTCCGTAGATGGAAAAAATTTTCCAATAAGTAGATGAATAGTCAGTCGCGAGTAGGTGTTTCCTGCAGATCACTCATAGGAAAGTCGCGACCGCGTATTAAATTTGTAAAATATTAAGTCTAATAATAACAATTGTTGAGACACTCTGAAAAAATCATTTAGGAAGACCGCGAAAATTGGTACACAGAATTTCGTTGACATCATTCTGCCGGTCAGCTGAAAAGCCATCGATCAAAATTACGAACGTAAGATCACGAATTACAGTAAATCGTACGGTGTTTCAATGTTTAAAGTGAAAGTAATTTACATAATTTGACAGAACTGTAATTATAGATGAAAAGAATAAATGTAAAATTCTTATTATCGAAAAGGCTGATAATTCATAATAATTTCCCATCAATAGATTCCATATTGAATCCAATCAACAGAACTTCCAGGAATCGTGATTCTGTACAGACACACATCCACTGTAATAAGGAATATATGTTGTGTGTAGAACCGATGAGAAATTGACAGTAAATTTAATAATTTAATAAATTAATAATTCAGTTTAAAATAAACAACAGAACTTCTTCAAAAGTTATCACAGTACTACACATTTCTATATTATTATATATTTGTATTTTCATATGCAACCATTTAGAGACTTCTTTTGGATGTATTGCTCATAATGAGCCAGTAGTTACATGAAAGAGTTTCTTCTTTTCTATTTCTTTATTTTTCCCCTTCGTTTTCTCCTTTTCTTTCTTTAGTAAATAACTTCAAATTGTGCTGTTCGAATTTGTGTTGGCCTTTGTGACACTGATTTAGTCTACTCAATTTGTAGATTTCAGTTGCTTCTGATTAAAATCTTTCCATACCTGATACGCGCAATATACCTTTTACAATGCGTGGAGGATTGACATTTCCCCTATTGTATGATGATATTATGTCTTTTTCTTTTTTGGCTGAAAAGAAACTACATTCCTCCTTTCCAATTTGCTCCGTTCCATAATTCTATTATAAATAATATTCCAGGTTCTATTATCCGATAAACAAAACGTTACCAATTTTTATTGTTTCATTGTACTGAGATAATATATTTAAAATTTTGCAAAAACTGTTTCATAATTGAAATGAACGAGTTTATATGAATATAGAAATATAAAATTGAACTGATTGCTGATTAAGTGACATGGAACGCACATAATAATCATCAACATTGTTGCCGCGAATTGAATACCTGATTACGTCTTTTTCAAACTCTGTTGAATCTGCTGACGATAAAATATTTTCCCCGTGCTTCCTCTTTTGAAACCTCCCATGATATTTTTGCTTCAAGCATTGATATAAATTACCAAATTATGACCGTAATAGTGTTTATGACGATAGAGGTGACTGTTAAGCACTATATTCTACAAACAGTATGTTCTTCATTATTTGATGCCCCGATGTTCTTTTCCTATTTCGTGTAGTTTTAATTCTTGTAAAAGTAGAATGAATACAGGTCTCGTTTATGTATTTATCTCTTCGAATTTAGTTTGTAAGCTCTAAAGGAAGCGTGTTCTTCCCGAAAGGTATCGTATTTCTCGAGTCGAGGCATTAAAGTCATCTTGTTAATGCATTTGGTGCTGGCGGGCCGTAGTGTGCCAAACTCTTCTCCTTGATGCCGCATCTTCTCACGGTCGATTCACAGACAGCACTGTACTGTCCGCGATGTCAAATTCAACACGAAGATTTTGAAATTCGAGCTCACCAATATTTTATTCAAGTAAGTTTCAGTATAGGCAAGGATTTTATTGGTAGAACAAGTTAGTGGAGCGCGTCTTCAAGTTAAACTTTCAGGACGGCTAAGAAAGATGGCTCATGCTTTATTTCAAGATGCTAATGTTGGGTAGAGGATAACATTCGATGCAGCAACACACAAAGTAGAGCGAGTCATTCGTAGGATTCTTTGTGAGACTAAGTTCTGTAGCGCGAATATGACAGTTATTACATTTGACTCTGATTTGTCCTATAGCTCCAAACTTTGCTTCAAGAGCATTTTCATTATAAAGCATATTTGTCTCCACGTTTTTCTGTTAGATATAATTTTAATGACTGCAATATTTTCTGAAATTAAAGTTAAAATTTAAATGCGTGGGACATCGCAACTTTTCCTTTCTAAAAGAGTTCAAGTGTCATCTAAAAGAGTGCGAGAGTCATCCTTTAAGATTTACTAACGAACGACGTTATGAATAAAACATACAAGCTAACGAAGATAAAATTCCTAATGATCGTCGGAATGGTACAATTATATCTTACTTTTGAATAGTTACCAAGTTTAAGCTCAAAGTCTTCTATTCTGACAGAGATTTGCGTGAATTTTTTTCATCCATCCTTACAGGTACACCCCTATTTTCGGATAAAAAACTGTAATAATTGCCTTTTCACCTGCACCAATTATAAATATCCTTGTAAACACTAACTGAATATAATCCTGACGTATGTGTGTAGTTGTAGGTCAAACGAAATTTAAACACGCATTTCACAAACAAAAAATCGAAATAATATTGTTGAGGAGATTCCTATATTTTCCCTCTACAATATTAGAGGAGTATAAGTAAATTATTTATCTTTTATACGTATAAATGTATTAAATATTCGATATCTAAAATGTTATCATGACTTTTATTTTTGTTTATATTTACAGGTAGGAGATCGTTTGCATGACTTTAATGGCAACGACAGTTGCTTCAGAACCATGGTGAATTCATTTTTATTCGTGAGTTTCAACTACTTATTTATTGGAGTTTATTTATTTATGAAGACCATAAACATGTCATCTTTTCATAATGCTTATTAATAAGTATAACCTAAGATTCAGAAACGTACATTATTGAACTGAATCTATTACTTTAAGTACTAAACGCTGTTTATAATGCTATAATATGAAAGTCTGGAATCAGCTAAATTTAAAAAACAAACTTTTAATGTCAACTCGAAGGACATGTTTGAAGAACAACTAAATTTCAATGAATTCTTGATGTCGTAGATCCATTATTTCGATAAGAGGCATACGACTTTCGCTGCATGCAATCAGCAGATGGATGCTCGACCATTTTGCTGCTTATCGCTTCCATCTCTTCTTACCTGCTGCAGAACGTTTAATGCAGGAGTGGGCATGGAATTTGTCTTGTCTGGCAGTGTATTTCTGCCTTTGCCACAACCCGGCCACACTAAGTCACAGATGTGGTGGACAACTAAGTTAATTCTATAGCGGAAATATTGCTGGTAGCTGGATAAGTGAATGAAAAGATTTTACAAATTTTTTCAATTGATTTATTGATGCATATCTAGTTTTAATTATATCGTAATCATGTTCAAAAACATTCAAGCAGTAATGAAATGTACTTATTAAATTGAAAATTTGTGAATGTGTTATGAAAATTATTTCTAAAGAGAATACTTTTTTAACAACTTTTGTTCGTGTCATTTTCATAATGAGTTTATCAGTATTTACAACAACGATTTTAGTAACAAGAATTTGAGAACATTTGAAATTATGATCAGAGGCCACTACTGTGGTGAAAAGTTACTCTCCTCAGGACTGTTGTTCATGTACGTAACTAGACACAAACCTAAGAATGTTTTCAGCTGATTTGAACGATGCTGGAAATCGTGTTCGGGAAGTATCTACAAAAATTAAAACAATTAGAATCTGTTCGTTCAGTTTTGGTCCTTGTATTTTAGAACAGACCTTATTCAACTATTGGAGATAAATCTATTTACATTATGCCACACCATGTACATTTTATGTTTTCGTTTATATCGTTACAGTTTCAGGGACTTTCTTTTCATTATCAGGCTAAATAATTAGTATCTATACCTTAGATGTTTCACCGAGATAAATACTACTTGGAAATATAGAAGTATTGTTTCAATGTCAACTGAATATGAGGTGCAAATTTAAAAAATTCCATCTTCAACATTGTAAAATCTTGAAAATGAAATTTGTTCTCACTTTAATTCCATCTCATAAATGATACGCATTCATGTCAATGTAATCCCTTTAGAGTATTTGAGTAACTGCAGTGTCAGTGAGTCCATCATTTGGATTTGACCAATTACCATACACCAATCAAGACATACGAGGTATCATTCGATCCGTCGGTCTCGATGGGAACTGATCATTTGTTTACGAATCCGGCTAGAAGATTCAAGATATTTACAAAAACTTAATTTTTGTGTTTTGGCGTGCGATCTCTTTGGATAGATCAGGGAAATTTAAAACCAACGTCACCTATACAGATTTATTGCCCAGTACCCAGAGAAAAATTTCGCTATATTTTCTTGGTGATGTCAGTGATGTAGAGAATTGAAGTACATTTACGTTCTTAAGTTCGACATAACAGAATTATATTCTTATGCGTGCAAATACAGATTTTAAAATGAATGTGACTAGAACTTGTTCTTATTAAACTAACACCTTATTCACAAAACCTTCAAATCAAATCAAAGTTTATATAGAATTGGCTACATAACGAGGAATAGAAATGAGGAAAATAATTGAACACGAATTAGACTGAATATGTCTCTTAAAAGTAGATGACAAAAATATGGAATTGTTCAGCAAATCCAGGAAATAATAAAATGTAGTGGAAGATTTCGCGACATAATTTTGGAACTAATTGTGGATATCTTATATTATGATTAGAGAATAATGCTAAAAAACAGCATAGGGGTTATCTTTTATATGCATTTTAGTGCATATTAGCACAAACAGCGTACGAAATACAGTCGTACTAAATTCTTACAATTCCCATCATCCATACCTGCAAGTATTTTTACAGCGATTAAAATTTTGAAATTACAATAATAACAGTTCATATCCAACATTTAGATAACATACAAAGCCATTGGGAGTTGGAATTTTTGAACAGGAGTGTAACATTATCAGCAACTGCGATTCATTGGTATATCAATGCCATAGACTGCAAGAACTTATTTGAAAGCTGTAGATCCAGAACTTTTCAACACATGAAAATGCATTTAAAACCGTTTACAGCGTCGGCGACGACACATTCGACTGGTAACAATATTGGATACGAATACTGCAGCGTATCGACGCGTTGCCTGATTGTCGATGTCAATACTTCCGGTTAGCTCACGGGCAAAACTGTTGCTCTCCTCCGACGTTTGCGAGTCCGCCTCCGATTTAATGCCACAGCCGAGGCGCGCGCCACTGCAGAATCCGTGGTCTGCATCAGCGTAGTAGGCCGAACAGGACGATGAGGGTGGGACGGGGTGGGATGGGGCGAGGCGGCGCGGGGCGAGGCAAGGCGAGGCGCAGGCGGCGCGGGGCGAGGCGGGGCGAGGCGGGGCGAGGCGGGGCGAGGCGGGGCGAGGCGGGGGCGAGGCGGGGCGAGGCGGGGCGAGGCGGGGCGAGGCGGGGCGAGGCGGGGCGAGGCGGGGCGAGGCGGGGCGAGGCGGGGCGAGCGGGGCGAGGCGGGGCGAGGCGGGGCGAGGCGGGCGAGGCGGGGCGAGGCGGGGCAGGCGGGGCGAGGCGGGGCGAGGCAGGGCGAGGCGGGCGAGGCGGGCGAGGCGGGGCGAGGCGAGGGCGAGGCGGGGCGAGGCGGGGAGAGGCGGGGCGAGACGGGGCGAGGCGGGGCGAGGCGGGGCGAGGCGGGGCGGGCGGGGCGAGGCGGGGCGAGGCGGGGCGAGGCGGGCGAGGCGGGGCGAGGCGAGGCGAGGCAGGGCGAGGCGGGGCGAGGGCGGGGCGAGGCGAGGCGAGGCGGGGCGAGGCAGGGCGAGGCGGGGCGAGGCGGGGCGGGCGGGCGAGCGGGGCGAGGCGGGGCGAGGCGGGGCGAGGCGGGGCGAGGCGGGGCGAGGCAGGGGCGAGGCGGGGCGAGGCGGGGCGAGGCGGGGCGAGGCGGGGCGAGGCGGGCGAGGCGGGCGAGGCGGGGCGAGGCGGGGCGAGGCAGGGCGAGGCGCGAGGCGATCCATACTTTATATTTTCCTGTATGTGTTTGTCATATCTCCATTTTATCACCACATTTGAATTTGGCATTAGAATTGGACATTGTAGTGGACCCCATTCCACCCTCGGGCCGCACCGCCCCGTGTCACATGCCCTTTCAACACCACCGTGTCACCTTTCGGAATCTGCGATATAATACAACCTGCAAATGTAGACATCACGGGTATATTAACCACAGGAGGTTTGATTTGAGGTATCTCTCCCGGAATGTTTGTGCTATGACCCGAGGTTCATGCGGAATATAAATTTCCTGGAAATAGATTGTATTGCTATTAAATGCGCAGAGCTGTAGTAATTGACTCATATAGTTTTTCACAATGTTTTATTTAATGTTTTCTAAGGTGATGGACCATGGATTATCGTTTTCAACCTCTGACCGAAACAAATATTAATTTTGGGTGCTACAAACACAGGTCATCCACACTAGGTAATTGAGCTCAACAACACATATATTTCTATCTTTACCTCATTCAAGCAATGAGTAATTTCAATGAAATAATTTGACCCGTGTTACGTTGAGGAGCAAGATATCACCGACCGACCGTGGCGCCCCCAGATCAGCCACATCAGGGCTGCCTTCGCCGCCATTCATAAGTGACGAACGCAAGGCGGACAAACCAATTGCTAGCCTAAAATGGCCGCATTCAAGGAACCGGTGGATGCAGTGCATTATCTGCTCCCAAAACTTCCTGCCTGTCTATCATTCTCAATCAAACTTCCAGTGCGAAAGAACAAAAGTTGCTTCATTCTTAGTCGAGCTTTAAATACAAGGGACAGAATTAAGTGGTTTGTTCATTCTCAATTGTGCATCAAAACATGGAACAATCTGGATACTTCATGATTCATCCATGCTTTAAAATAAGGTAATGAATGTTTGTTGTTTTAAATTTTGTTGAAACATGAAGAGAATATAATAGATCTTTCTTTTTATTTCTGCAACAAACTCAGGAGATCATAAGTTTATTAATTATGAATCATGCTTTAAATACAAAGAAATAGGAAGTTCATTCTGATGTCAGGAAACATTGTTCTTTTATTGCTTCTTTATTTGCATTGAAATCTACTCTTTGAAATAACATTGAATAATACTGTATGCCCAGAACTAATAAGATTTATTAGTTAAGAACAAATGATTCATATTAATGTTAGAGGAATCATTTCAGATAGATATACATCTTATGTTATATGATCTGGTGATTCCGACTTTGGTCTTTACTGTTACATCCTATGTTTTCATTTGTTTTATAAGAAGTGGAATTGCGAGTGCACATGGAACATTTTGCTTTATTCCTTCAAAGCATTATTGAATACAAAATACATGTGACATGAGACTTGGCGCGAGTGGGTAGAAAGTGGGAAGACGACAATCTAAGAGTAGGGTGTCAACACTATAGATATTTCCTCTCGAGTCACAGCTACAGCCAAAGCTCTACTATCTCAACTTGTGTGGCAGTACAGTGTATGTAAATGGGAAAAAGGGAAAGTGGTGATAAGAATGAGATAGAAAAGATCGCGTTAGAGCTTATGGCCCGTTTGTAAATGCACTGTTTCTTCATTTGTCTGGTTTTGAAGGAAGAAACCGAGGAAAATGGCAGAAGAGCAGCCGGATTCTAGAACTCTTCTCAGGTAGTGACTGATTCGACCCAGCTATGAAGGTATCATCATAAATTCAGGAACGTTAGAGCTCGAACCCCTGAACCTCCCACTCGGAGATATTAATTTTCATTCTGACATTTTAAGCCGGTCCATTCCGTTTGCTGAAATTATATGCTTTTCCTATATAAGAAAGGGGACCTACTGTGATGTGTTCGCAAAATTTCGTAATGATTAATCAAGTCATGAATAATCCAGATAAAAGAAGACAAAACGAGACGTGTCCCTATGCTACATAAGTGTTTTAATCTGACTTGACTTAAAATGGAACAATAAGTATATGTTTACAAATATGTAACTTACATTTGTTTTCTTCATTTATCCTCCCACTGGAAGACTATGAACATACCTCGTTTCACGCTTCAATACTGAGGAACCTGCTTAAACTCGTTGACGACTCACTGAATTTTGTAAGGGGCTTCAATACAATAAAATTTTGATTTTAAAGGATTCGAAATATTTCAAAATATTCTAGATATTAAATTTCAGTAAATAGTTTCGAGTTGTACTGTCAGAGAGTAGCTCTTGAGGCTCATATTGGCTAAGTGCAAAAATGGAGACAAGGCCGATTACAGTTCCTTTCCGAATGTCCTGTGGTAAGGACCAAAGGCGAAGGCAGGGCAGCTGGAGCCGAGGTCCCGGATACCACCGCCAACGATGTTGATGATGCCTCGGCGGCGGCCGTGGGATCAGAGGCCCTGCGACCATCGATCAGCAGGGGCGCGGTGATCTCGAGATGGATGTGTGTCGCCGGGGCGGCGCCGGCCGCTGAGCGCCATCCATCTCACCGGAACCCTGGCCACGAGGGCGAGGGCGGGGCGCTCTTCATGCGACTCTGGACACGCCCGTGACAGCTGCGCCGCCTCTGCCTCCGCCCGCGCCACCCGCCTCACCCCCTCCATGCGCGTTGGCCCACGCCCACAGGTCAAACACTTCGCCCCGCTCATCCGTACCACGCTCATCTTCGCCCGCTCCTCTACACCCCGCTTCATGGTGCCTCACGCATTCGCCCCTCTCCCCTCCTCTCATCCTCCCCCTCTCATCCTCGCCCCTCTCATCTCGCCCCTCTCATCCTCCTTGCTCCTCTTCGCCGCTCCTTCTCGCCTCCTCCTCCTTCGTTTCTTCTCGCTCTGCTTCTTCTCGTCCTGCTTCTCATCGCCACGCTTCTCATCGCCACGCTTCTCATCGCCACGCTTCTCATCGCCACGCTTCTCATCGCCACGCTTCTCCTCACCCCGCTCCTCTTCGCCTCCTCCTCTTCTCAGCCCGTCCTGGCCCCTCCCCCTCGCCCCGCTCTTCCTTGCCCGCTGCTCCTGTCCCCGCTCTTCCTCGCGCTCCTCCTCGTTCCGCTCCTCCTCGCCCCGCTTCCCTTAGCCGTTTCGTCTTGCCCGCTGCGCTCCTACTCCTGACTCCGCTCTGCCATTCCTCACTGCTTAGTGCTCATCTTCTTGCACGTCTGTGACTAGCTTCATCTCACCTTCTCCATTCTTCAACATATCATCCTTCCTATCCACCTCCTTGCCTACTACGATGACTAACCAGCGCACGCCAGGATAGTCTAAGTGTTGAATTTAAATGAATCTCCACCACTGTTGGGTTTCCACATTGGTTTAAAGCTGTATCGAAATCAACTATTCTCTGGTGGAGAATCCTAGGGCTGCTCTTGTCAGTAGTTTTCTGAGGTAGCTGATCCGTGAATTAGTAGTTTTCGCGATCAGTACCAGGCGAATGTCAGAAGTATTTTAAGAACTGCGACGATTCGCGCGATCATTCTTCAATATTTGCCCTGTCTCCTTATACGAGTTTATACTTTCAAATACATGCGATGTCCACTAGGGTGATTCGTAGAAACTGAAAAATCTGCAAGCCGATGTGAAGATGGTGCCGGATCTCTCGTTCCAACGGGGAGAAACTAAGTTTTCAGGATATAAACACTCACCTCCGGCTCTAATGGTCAAGAAGTTGACGCACCTGGAAACTCTAAATAATGTGAGCCAATTTTCTAATTAATCTGTTAAACAAATTAAACTATCTCCTTCACCTCTAAGCCGTGCATACACGGTTGCGGAAGTGTTCATGAGATACATACATGTTCTTCTGAACCACGTAACATTTGGAAGCTGATGATCAAAGACGAATCATTTTCCAAATTAGGGTTATATGTGTCTTTATAAATTAGACGTCTGTGAGTTTAGCGATATCGGTGACTGCCCTCGATATTCGTACACAGGACTTTAAAATTAGCCTGCGCGTACATTTATATTCAAAGAGTTCTTCTGCGTCCAGAGAATCTGTGAGCTCGTGCTGGGGTGAGTGGCTGCTGCTTAGAAGGAGCAGTCTGGACCGGAAGAAAAGAGTGCGACAGACGGAGGCAGAACCGGAAATTCGCTGTCGACACTTTCCACCCACCGACCTTTCCTTTGGTCGCAAAATCCCTGCCTCCGGGGCTGGCGTCCGCTTGTGATTTTAATATCTGCGCGCCCTTTTCTCCGGGCGAGCAACTGCAAATTGTGAATGAGTTTCAATGAGTTCGTTTCCTCTCCGCGCGATCGTTCCTTGGACTGTTGCGCCGCCCTCTCTTTTGTCATGGAGCTTGTGAGTTCCGTGGAGATTTGCAACCCTCGGTTGACAAGTTTTGAATGCATTTTTGTCGCGGCATCAAATTGTTGCCGTCACTCTCCCATCAATAGGGAAGTACGTGAACGACATGCTCTCACTCAAGAGAAAGCACAGGCTAGAGAAGCATCTGGAAAGGACTTTGGGCAGGAATATGGGTACAAAATTGCTCTTCAGTAGCAGAACACTAAATCCATGTGCTATTAAACCTAGATGTTCTGCCTTTTCCCTTACATTATTGGTCACTTGGAGAATTCCGTTTATCCAGTTATTTTAAACTTTCTCCAAATAAATAAAACAAATTGTGTTAAAATATATTTTTGGATTCTGTGAAACCAATATTGTTGTAATATTCAGCATAAACTATAAAATTACTCTTGAATAATTTACTAAAATTTTTTTAATATAAATAATGTTTAGATATTGAGATATTTATTTAGTCAAATACTGTATGTGACGTATGGGGAAAAATCGTCTGCAACCTTTCTGAGTTTCAGAATCCTTCCAACAATTGAACTATTAATAGTTGAAAAACATTAATAATAGTCAATAATAATAATAATAATAATAATAATAATAATAATAATAATAATAATAATAATAATAATAATATAAATTTACAAAAGCAAGATTCCAAAACTAGATATTTTCGTTTCGAGTTATAGAAAACTTATTTGTTTTCATGGATTGACACTTCATATGAATTAATTTAGTTAAATCTCAAAATTCTTCCTTTCAATAGATTATATATTTATTTTAACACTTCACAGATATTATTACATTTTGTTTTTGTTTACAATTTAAAACATACAGTACCATGATCATTGTCATTAGGATTTTCTTTCTTTCACAATATATCTCGAAGACTTGCTCATGTCTCGCTAGCATTTGCTCATTGTGAACAAGAGAGTGTAGACTAAGTGTTTGATACGTCACCATGGAGCTATGAATTCACGCACGCCCGCATCATTTGTTTCCTTCCGTAGTCTTCGTGGTCGTTTCTTCATCGTGAGCAGCTCATGTTGGGCATTGCAAGTGATCAGTTCTGTTCTCGTTATTCTTTTGAAAATGAGCAGCTGTAGAAGACGACAGAAGCGCCAGAGGTCAGCTAATTTTCGCTGGATTGCTCAGCGAGCATACGATTCTATTTGAAAGGCCAGCTTCCGGAGTACTGCCGAAAGAGCTCTGTAAATTTGAAGAGAAGTATCGGAGAAATTCGGAGTTCCGCTGAGCGATGGCCAATTGACCGAAAAGATTTGAAATATGAAAGCGCGAATAATAAAAACAAACGGCAAAAATCAGACTGGAAACAAAAATTAAATTAAAGGCCTGAGGGGATATGCGAATTGTGAGACAGGGACAGTAACAGCATGTGTCGAATAGATGGTAAGAAAACTGTTGTATTATTTTTAATTTTTCCATTATTATTATTATATTACTAGATATATTCATAATTATAATTGCATTATATCTATATATATATATATATATATATATATATATATATATATATATATATATATATATATATATTGTGACGTAACGAATATTGGATTAAAAATAAATACATTTATTTTTTATTACTGTTCAGAAGCGTGTCCCCAACCAGGTGCACCTAATCACTTCGCAGGCCATCTACGCCGCTCCTTAGCGTCGCCGAGCAAGGAGTGTAGTGTTTAGATAACGCCTCGAAAACCCCTCAGGGACCACCGACCGGCTCCACGCGGGCAGGCGCGGCGACCGCTCCGTGTTTGTTTACAGGAAGTGTGCGAGAGAGCGTTCGAAAATTCCATCAAATTACCGACAAGACGCGTAATCGATTGGAGCAATATTATTTTCAGCGTATGCTTTCGGCCAGTAACACACGTCTTCCAAATTTCTGTGAAACTCAGAACATTCCATGGAAATTGGGGGGAAAAAGGTTCGTGGGCGCTGAGACGCTGAGGGCAGACAGAAGCAGGGAGTCTTTGGACAGAGGCGCAGGGACGCCCAAGTCGTGCGGACACAGAGGCGGGACGCTCATGTTGTACGGTGTAGGGACGCGGAGGTCATCCGAGTTGTGTAGGCGCTAGGATGCGCGAAGTAGCATGATTAGAGTGCGATTTGTGGTATTATCGCACCGCGTGTCATTGATTGAAAAAAAGAACTTTATCTAGTAATGTTATTTGTTTCTCTGCTCGTTTACGCCCGCGCCGTGTATCGCAAGTTACGCGATTACGAAATTACGATCTGTCGTCACCGATCTGTCAGTCACCGCTACGCCGACGTCCCAGCTGATGTCGTGTTACTCTACTCTCTTGAATGGGAGCAGGCTGCAGAGGAATCCACCCTCCGCCTAAAGGGCGTGCCGTCCAGAAGAAGGCCCAGCTGTTTGCCTGTTTGGAGGCCGTTCACTAGCGCGTCCTCCTGCCGCAGCGGTGATTCTAATAATCTGTCGAGCTCCGACAGACAAAACAACATTCATTACGCCCTTCAGGCTTACCTGGACTGTTGTCAACATTCAGAAGGTGCAGGCCGCGCATTGGCCCTTTTTTCTTTTTATTGTTGACGCATCTCTTTTTTTTTATTTGTTTTAAGTAATTTGATCGTATTAGTTTTAAGATTGCATAAAAAAAAAAACAAGAGGTTTAAAAAACTGAGCTCAGATATGTTCAATTTCATTTTTATTTCTCATTAAATTTACATTTTTTGTCTTTAAACTTTCTTTCAATTGACCTCTGTCCATGTACGTCCGTCCACCTAAATTTCAGGCTCTACCGTCACCTGAGCTAGCCAGCAATTACAGCACAGGTAGGTGGGGCGTCTAAATACTTTCCCAAGTGGGCTCAATTAAGTATCTTTGATACCAGTAAAACACCCTCAAATTTAATTTGTCTTAAAATAAATATTACTTTTGAATTACTGTGATTGCTGCGACAAATTAAATTTGATTTTTATAATATTAAGCAAGAAATGGATGGAAGGACGTTGCTACGGAGTTAATTATTTGTGGACTATTAATGATATCAGTTGGTTATGTATTCTGTTTGTAGTGTTACTATTTTTGTCTTGTGTTGTGGAAAAATCGTGTCGCGTTTCAAGAAAACTGTGAAATCATAAGTTATTCAAAATGCTGGACAGATCAGGTGTGAACGTGGGAGGTGATGCAGCTCAGGGGACCAGTCTGCATGAAATCACCTTAAGTGATCTCATGCGAGTTCTAACAGAAACAAGCAGAGAATTGAAAATTTAAAAATCAGATTAAAGAACCAGATTTCAGGAAGTATGAAATGGACGAGAAAAATTAATTTGCGATTTTCAGAACACAGAAAAGTGTCAGGAAAGATTTGATAGATTAGATAACTATTTAGATAACCAATCCGCAAACATGGAATTGGAAGAAGTTCGACCATGAAATCGGATCACTGAAAAATCAACTCGAGGTAGGTGCGGAGAAATTGAGAACACCGTTGAAGCTAGGTCAAGAATTGGGAATTCAGGACCGAAACGAAGAAAATTTAAAACCTACAGTCTGAAATTCAAGAATTACGAGCATGCGAAATAAAATAGAGGCGTGTTGTGAGTCAGTAAATGGAAACATTGCCGGGGTTACGGCCAGAATGAACAGCAGAATTCACTCGGTTGGAAACAAACTCACTCTGAAGTTAGTCAAATTCACAAAGGGTAGAAAATTGAAAGATAGGTGATAGTAGTGAGGAAAGTTTCAGGAAAGGGAAACTAAACTAAAGAAAAATAGATAAAAATGCTGATTAATCTGTAAGGAAAAGTACAAAAGAAATGAAAATCATCAATTACGAACGCGTCTGCTGGTTCTGGATTAAAATTTCATGAAGGCTCCTCCTCAGAATCTTTGCTTTTCTGGGAAATCGGACGAAAATCCGAAGTTTTGGATCGTGCCGAAAATTATATGAATTTGACAAGGCGGTACCGCCTCACTAAAACCAAGATTTATGCAGGAACTTTTACAAGGTAACGCCGCACACGGCTCACTGCGTTAACACCTTTTCCGCAGACTTACGAGGAATTCCCAACTCGTTTTCTTTCACGTTACTGGGAGAGCAGCGACGTTACGAGTTCGAGAGAAAAATTCTCGAGTAGATGGGATAAGCGAAGAAACCAATCATATTTAGATTACGCCATGGAAAAAATTTCGGCTATTAAACTATGTGATCCGACGACAGATGATAAAAAGATTACCTGGCTCCTAACCGCACCCTTTCCTACTTACGTGCAAAACCTTATTAACAGTGTACGATTTGACAAACTCGATCATGTTCAAGAATTCCTGGCGCAATTGGATAGAACGCGTCAAACCTTATAGAAAATTGGGACCGAAATCACGGAGTTTTCGCCCGAGAAGATAATCGGAACAGGCAATCAGGGCGCCTGATGATCAGGGTCAGAGGAATGGAGAACAACTCCCGTCCGCCACCAAACTCAAATGACCGTAATAATACACAACTAGTAGGAATGGACATCAAGTTCCATAAGAAGTCCGTCAAGCTAGAACCGTTTGGGCTTTCTGGGTATCTGGGTTCAGGACGAATTATCTCAGAATACCAATTTCAATACTGTGTCAGATCAATTATGCCTTTTTGACCTAAACGACGACTTGAATGAACCTGTCAGAGAACAGGCGAGAAAATGTCCGGTTGTGGAGTTTCTTTTGAAAATCTTAGTGTTCAAGCTTTGATAGACACTGGCAGTGAAATCAGTGCAATTTCTAGGAAGTTCTACTCAAAACTATTAAGCGGCGCATTCCAATACCAACTCTGCCCACTTTAAATGTTTTGTTATTGGAGTAGGAAGAAAAAATCAAACCAATTACTATGCAGGCTTTGCTTTCTTTAAAAATCAGGGAAATTTTATTTGATGTGCCATGTTTGATCATAGGATCTGAATTACGACGTAATACTTGGGGTTGATTTTTGCAGGAAAATAATGGAGTAGTGGATTTTCTAGGAATCTTGTGAGCTTCGGTGAGAATAGGAAATTGTAATCAAGGACGACAGTGATGACAAAATAGAAATCGGCATTTCATGCGCGTCCTGGAGTATGGGGATGACGTGAGTGGGGTCATAAGCCGTGTGCCGCATAATGACTTTTCTGACCACGAACGTCCAGCTGCAAAGAATGCTTCTCAAATATTAAATGTTTGATCGTCCTGTACGTCCTATTAAAGACTTTTGCTTTCGAATTCAGGTCACCGATGATTCACCTTTTAAAATGAAAAATTATCCCATTCCACAGTCGATGAGAGTAGATCAAACTGTTAAAACTATGTAGCGAGGTATGGTGAAGATCTGTAACAGCTTATTTGAACCCTATTGTAGTGTAAAGAAAAGACGGGGAGTAAGGATTCGTTTAGATGCTCGACGGATCAACAGGTTACTATCCCGAAAACGAGGCACCTCAGAACACTGATGAAATTTTATGGAAATTTAATAAAACAAAGATTTTTCGGCTTTAGATTTTCAAGCTCGTATTGGCAAATTTCAATTCACCAGACGACAGAAAATTCACGGGATTTTTGTACAACGGGTTGACGTACGTCTGGAAGAATGCCAGGAAGAGAAGCCCTCGTAAGAACCCTTACCACTTTCACGTAGGTGACAAAGTACTTATCAGGACCCCTAGAGTTAGTGATCAGCCTGCTGGATTATTCCATAAATTTTTCCTCTATTTACCGGACCATTTGTTATTGAAACGATTCCGTGCCCAAATGTATGCCTCTTAAAAGGACTTGGATGGCTCCCAGCAGAATTACAATTTTATAATTTGCGACCATTTAAAGGTTAAACTATTCTGTAGATTTTATTTAAACCACTGATTGACAATCTCTGACATAATTCTTCGTACTTGGGCTCCAGCACAGTTGCGGTCTTCGTGTACTGAGAAAATTGGAAGAATTTTGATTTAATTTTTATTCTGATTAAATAGTAGTTAATAGTTCTTTTTGCTTTTATTTAAGTAAAGGTTGCATAAATTTTTTCTTGAATATTGAATGTTATTTTGATTCATTTTTTCTTTAATTATTCACAGTTATGAGATCTAATATTCAGTAACGTTTTTGTTTTTTCAACGAGATAAACTCTTAATTTTCAAAATTAAAATTCTTAAAACTCCGATTTTATCTCTATCCGAAGGGAGGCAAATGTGACGTAACCGAATATTGGATTAAAAAATAAATCATTTATTTTATTATTACTGTTCAGAAGCGTGCGTGCCCCAACCGGTGCGACCTAAATCACTTCGCACGGCCATCTACGCCGCTCCTTGCGTCGCCGAGCAAGGGGTGTAGTGTTTAGATAACGCCTCGAAAACCCCTCAGGGAACCGACCAGGCTCCACGCGGAGCGCGCGGCGACCGCTCCGTGTTTGTTTAGGAAGTGTGCGAGAGGCGTTCTGGAAAATTCCATCAAAATTACCGACAAGACGCGTAATCTGATTGGAGCAATATTATTTTCAGCGTATAACTCGGCCAGTAACAACCGTCTTCAAAATTTCTGAAAACTTCTAGAACATTCATGGAAATTGGGGAAAAAGGTTCGTGGGCGCTGAGACGCTGAGGGCAGACAGAGCGGGAGGTCTTTGGACAGAGAGGCGCGGGGACGCCCAAGTCGTGCGGACACAGAGGCGGGACGCTCATGTTGTACGGGTGTGGGACGCGGAGGTCATCCGAGTTGTGTAGGCGCTAGGATAGCGCAGTACATGATTAAGTGCGATTTGGTATTATCGCACCGCGTGTCGATGAATTGAAAAAAAGAACTTTATCTAGTAATGTTATTTGTTTCTCTGCTCGTTTACGCCCGCGCCGTGTATCGAATTGCGATTACGAAATACGATCTGTCGTCACCGATCTTCGTCACCGCTACCGCCGACGTCAGCTGATGTCGTAGTTGCTCTACTCTCTTGAATGGGAGCAGGCTGCGAGAGAGTCACCCTCCGCCTAAAGGGCGTGCCGTCCAGAAGAAAGGAGCCCAGCTGTGTTGCCTGTTTGGGCCGTTCACTCGCGTCCTCCTGCCGCAGCGGTGATTCTAATAATCTGTCGAGCTCCGACAGACGAACAAACATTCATTACGCCCTTCAGGCTTACCTGGACTGTTGTCAACATTCAGAAGGTGCAGGCCAGCATTGGCCCCTTTTTCTTTTATGTGCCATCTCTTTTTTTTTTGCTTTATTTGTTTTAAGTAATTTGATCGTATTAGTTTTAACATTGCATAAAAAAAAAAAAAAAAAGGTTTAAAAAACTGAGCTCAGATAATAATGTCAATTTACCATTTTTAATTTCTCATTAAATTTCATTTTTGTCTTTAAACTTTCTTTCAATTGACCTCTGTCACTGCACGTCGTCCACAACCTAAATTTCAGGCTCTACCGTCACCTGAGCTGGCCAGCAATTCGCTGCAGGTAGGTGGGGGCGTCGCAATATTAAGAGCAGAATCGTCGCTGAAACTAGGAAAGAAAGTAATGTTTCTAGTGGAAAAGCAATAGCTTTGTACGGAGAGTGCAGCGGGACACCTGCAAGATCCTATCTCGCCTGAAAATATTAGTAGAGTTCTAATCAGACAAACAAAATCTCTGTCAAACATAGAATTAACAAGATTCGTTTTATTAGAGGATTTTCAAGTGCTGCGATTAAAGAGGAAAAATATCTATGGGAAAGAAAATAAGAGAAAATGAAGTATTGTTTTCCAAAATGAATAAAGTAAATTTTACTTACAAATTAAAATCGGTATATTATTCTTGACAGCTCATCCCTCATACGTTGTCCTCTCAATCTCTCAGGTTATTCCTTCTTTTGGGGTTGAAGAAGAACTACAGGTTCAATGACGTCACTTACAAAATCTTCATCATGTATGTTTTTTTGCCATTGCAACATAAACCCTTTCAAAACAGATAGTATCTTTTCTGTAGCTAGACTCACTCTGCTTTGTAAAATCGGAAAGCGTAGTTATAATTGCCCGATACACCGTTTAATGGTAACTCGCTCTCTTTACAAACATCAAACGTCTCTTGTTTCTTCGTGATCGCCGAGAAAATGTTGCGTCAACCATACAATATTGTTCTTTTCGAATCGGTTAAGATTTTTATAATCTAGGTCACGAGCCAATTCTGAGCATTTGTTTCTGAGAGAAAAGTGTTAATTTATTAATACCAATTCTGACATTTGTTTCTCCAGGAGAGAACTCGCTCATGGACGGATCAAGTACTCAGAAATTGAACAATTGCTCACCCTCTTTATTCATACGAAATTGAGAAGGTTCTCCGAAACTCGGAGCAAAAAATAATTGCTTACTTTTATTCACACTACCCAGTGTTTCGCGTGGTATTGAATTTTCCAGGAATGAGAAAATGAAACGTCGGGTTGGTGAACGGAATTCACCCGCTTCTGCTGTTGGTTTTACTTCGACTACGGAGCAGGATAACACATTTACTTCAACGCACATTTTATATTTTTTATTTCGAAATTATTTTAATTTTTCTTTTTTTTTTTTTTTTTCAATTTTACGTTTCATACTTTCCTTACTTTTTAATTTGTTAATATCCTGTTTTCGTAAGTGATTTCAGGTTACAGTAACAACAGAACGTTGTATGTTTCTCGTGAAGTCATGTTGGAAATTATACTACAGAGTTTCTATTGTTAAACTCGCTAATAAATATATAATGTTTTTAGAATTTTTAAAATTAATTGCCCAAAAAACAATATTACTAAATTGGTGAACCCAAAATTAATTTTATTTTTCTTTTCCGGGGGAAAACATCCTTGTGTCTGTTGGTATTCGAAATTAAAAAACCGTTGGTATTCAAAAAGTTAAAAAAAAAACTCGCCTCTTGCGCCAGAAATGCCTCTGGGGTGGCACTTTGCTAAAATGAGTGCGCCCCCCAGCAGAAAAAATGCGTAATCAACTGCATTTTGTAACAAATAAAAACGTGAACGTGAACGTACCCCGTACCACAATCTTGCCAGGTGCTGGATTCACTGATTGTTTTTTTGTGTTTACGGGCGCGTCCTGCTTTGGTCATTTGTCCCGTTAATTTTAGTGCCTTTTTTTCTCGGGGATGGTGGTGATCTTCCCCCCCGGGTGGCAGTCCCGGGGCCGACCTACCTCGGCAGTGGAGTTTCCCCAACCGGGGCTCTCCCCCGGCAAAACCCCCAGCCCAAAAAAACTCTAAACTCCCCGACCGGTCTCCCGGAATGTGGGTAGTTAGGGGCTTGTTGGGGGGTAAAGGGGTGTGTGTAAGGGGAGAGGATGGGGCAAAGGGAAAAGGGGAAACGGTCCCTGGCCCTTTGGTAAAAATGCCCCGGCATTCGCCCGGCGTTCGCCTGGTGTTGATCGGGAAAAACGGAAAATTCCTTTAGCAGCCGACCCTGAATTTCTCCTCCCGACGGGGACTGAATTCGGCCCCGGGTGGGAAACTAGTGTCGAAAATCCCACCGCCGTGGGGGGTGGGAAACCCGGACCTCCCGATCCCGATGCGCTGCAGTGACATCCCGTTGATGCACTGAGCTACCGCTACCGGGGACAGGTGCTGGGGTTTTCCCTTCACTTTTTTGATCGGGATCCAGCGTAAATACCGGTTTTTTTAATAGGAGGCCGTGACTCGGCTCGGCATAGAATGCCCCCGGCGTAGCCTACTCGAGAATAGGCTTGAAATTCAGCGATAGAGCGGCGTTTGGTTTTGAGGGGAGCGCGGGGCCCTGTTTATGGGAAAAGGCCCTGGCCGATGCGCGGCCCCTTTCCAAGGCGAATCGCTCGGAGGGCTGGAAGGGGGCCCGGGGACGGGCCCAAAACTCCGGGGGCTCAGCCCCCCTCAGCCGCAGCCCCCGCGCGGTTGCCCCGGGCTCAGGTCCCGAGGCGACCAAACCCCCACCCGACCCGACCTCGACCTTTCTGCTCTCCTCTTTCGTCCGGCCCCTTCCTTCTCCTATTCTCTTTTTCCCCCCAGTTTGTCTCCTCCCCCCTCCCGTTCTCCCTCACCGATGCAGCCATCCCTGGCGGCGACTGCAACTTTGAGTGTGGCCCTGCACACTCTGTACAAATGCAAAGACTCATTTGAACATTTATAATTCTATAACCACACTGTGATAAGCGGGCAAATATGTTGGTAAAAATATTAAAAATCTGAAATGAACTGTATTTTTAAATTTTAGATTCATCTAAATCATTATCATAATCCATTAAATTTGTATAAAGTAAGAAAGGAACGCTTTAAATATTTCTATCCCCTAAAGACATAATATGCGTATAACATGAATTCTAAAAATTTCCATAAAAGTCTCTAACGCCATAAATTTTTTTTGGTTGCATACGAACCATGATAATAAAATGCTGATCAGAAAGGTTACCGGTCTTATAATCACGTTGAAAATCAAGAATTGTTTCTTGAAATTAGAATTGCAGAACATGAGGATTCTTGAAAATCTTGTAATATAAGTCTCAATTCAGAACACTCATTAAAAAACACCAGTGCACATATTATCTCAACGTAAAGGCCAAGAAAATAATAGTAGGAGATGAAATATCTTGTAGAAATTCAAAAAAAGAGCGCCTTATATATTTGTTTTTTCCCAAATTACTAAATCGATCGCGCTGACGAGTGAGAATGACAAAGAATTCTAGTGGTGCTCCTACAGCTCAAACATTCTGGCATTATTTCTAAATTTACAATTTTCGAAAATTCAGAGAATTCAATGAAAATGAGACCTACGCCATTCCTTTAATCTTACAAGAGAAATATTACTTGAGAAATACGCCAAACTTTCTTCTATCAGTGAAAAAATTTAAAGAAAAACTTTGAGCGGTTTTTGAAAATAGGCTAATTAAATTGCATACATGTCGCGTCAAATGACCAGAAAACTACTCATATTTTAAAAAATTAAACATTAACTTATTGAAAGATCCCCCTTTTAAAGAAACAGATTTCATGAAAAAAAATCTATCTTAAATATTATAGTTGTAGGAAGACGCTCCCAAAAATCTGGGATTCCAAAGAAATATCTACACCATTCTCTTTGCGTCCATTCGTTATCCGAAGACAAAGTTTGATAAAAAGGTGGTGCCATATTTCAGAAAAAATTGAAAAAGTTTTAATCTTTCCCATGAAAATACCCTCAAAACTAAAATATCCATTTGAAACTCTTAAATACTCGAGTTCATTCTCCATAAAAAATTAACGTTCTTCATGAGTCGGACATACGTACAGACGGGCTGTCGGGGGCCGCCAATCAATTTTTTTGGTATCATGGACCCACAAAACATGGATTCTGGTTACACCACCTGTTAGAGTTTTTTCTCGATATTTATCAACAGAGTTTTTCCACTTTTTCATTACGAGGACTATGCAATAAAGTATGTCTGCCAAAAATTTGACACTTTCAATCCTGATTACATACTCTCTCATTACCAAAATTCATTGTAAAGCTAGAAAAAAGAACAAAGAAAGGACAAGATTAGAAAAAGAATAACAAAATTTGCGATCACAACCTTAAACATTTTGAGCTAAAAAGGCAGGGTTAAAATGAAAAGATTTCGGCTTGGACAGCTGAAGCCACTAAGGCTGAAGGACCAGCTATTCGCTCCAAGTCGGATTACAATTCCCTTGGAGCATGGATGTTTGTGAGTGTTCATGTTGGCCATATGTGTTCTTTCTATATTTTCCCCTACAGTTAAAACAATCACAGTGATCACTATATTTCCAAGTAGTTAAAAAGCATCCTTAAAAAATTAAAAATATAAAGAAACAGGAGATAATGGTCGTCTCGAATAAACGAGAAGCCAGTCATGTTCCTACGTCGTGTGTGAATTTCAAGGGGCGTAGAACAATATTGGATATGACTATAGAAATGGAACCTGTAACATTTATTAAACAATTTGTAATTTGATTTATCTTGAGAGTCTTGCACCCTTTAAAAGGTTTCAAGAACCTTCACAAGATTTTACTTTACCTAAAGTAAAATGATAAAGTTTGTATTGTAAAACTGAACCATGTATACCATTCAAAATAATAAAATAATTAAAAAAAGTAAATGACGTATTATAAGGTAATGAATTTTGTTTTGGTATCTTTATTAACAGGAAATCTTTATTTTGATGCAAAGCTAATTAGGGATCTGAAACTCTGCCAAGTGCAAACTTGCCCTGCTTTGAAAACTTGAATAGATTGTTAAAGTAATATATTTTTCGTCCATCAACCATAATAGTTTTTCACGTGGTCATATTTCAACGAATCATATAAAACTTCATCTTTTCCCCCTTTCAAAACGTCCTTAATTATTGAGTATTTCAATATATTAGCGTAGAACAAGAAATGAATCATTTTTTAAATAATAGTCTCTAAAGTAAGTTTTACATTTATATTTACCCATTTGGAAATACAATGTTTTTTGTGATATCATTATTATGTGTACTTACTCAAGATTGAATCTGTTACCAATTTTTTTGGCTTTTTGTAACTCTTTTCCCCACTGAAAAGGACGGTTAATCAAAAATTTAGGGCATAAAGTGAAGGTGGGGGAAGAGGGGGGGACCTGCCCCACCCCCCTCACGCGCAGGGTTAGCTGGGTTTCACGCCCCGCGTCGGCCGAAATCAAAAACATCGAGAAGTTTGTCTTCGCCCCCCGCCTAGAACCCCCTTTTGCTTTTGCCCCCAGGGTGGCGGGCCTCGGCCCCTTTCGCCCCAACCTTCCCCCTTGTCAATCTTCGCCTCCCTTCCTCCCAACTACAGATTCATGTATTATTTTTTATTCTGTCGTATTATTTCATATTTCTGAAAACACCGGTAGCGGGCTCTGTGCGTCAACGTGTCCCAGCGCCTCTCCCGGGAGGTCCTGGTTCGAGCCCGACGGCGGCGGTTTTTCGACACTAGCTTTTCAGCTAGGTTCTGTCTAGAGGAGAATTCTAGCGGCCGGCTCCTCTGATCGGCAGTTTTCCCTGGTTCAAACGAGCCACGGACCGCGCGCGATCTGTCCTTCCCCCCTTCCTTGTCCTATCCTCTCCCCCTTACCACCAAACTTACACTCTGCATTACATATCACATATTCGGGGGTCAGTCGGGAGGGTGGCTTGTCCCGGGTGGGGTGGGCCCCCCCTGGGGGGAGAGTCCCGGTTGGGGAAAACCCCCCGCCCGGTGGTGGCGCCGGGTCCCCATCCAGCGGAGGGATCCCCCTCTCCCGGAAAACATACACACATAACGGGACTAATGACCGGAAATTGACGCGCCCCGGGAAAAAAAGAAAAAACAATCAATCAATCGGGGGGTGTCTGCGAGCGGACGGTAGGGCGCGTTGAGGCTCACGATCCAGCAGAGAAGGAACATTTCCACTCACCAACTAAACCATGCACTACCCTCACAGTCAGAGGGACAATGGCTAAAGTACTGACAGTTGTCGCGCCGGACACGCAGCACTCGCTCATCCGAGTACACGAGACCTCACCACGGCGCCAGCAGGGCGGGGAGGTACCGCCCCCCCCTCCAGAGCTCCCCCCCCCCTCCGCGAACAACTGCCGCCCGCTTGCTGCCTCATGAATATCCAAGGGGCGAAGACACGCACCTGCCCCGGGAGGCGTCGGCCCAGCCCCTGCTCCCCCAATGCGAGACGCGCCGTGGGAACATTAGGGCTAACTTGGTGCCTCTAGTAGCAAAAGTGCTGCCGAATAAGATAGTACTCCAAAAAGGAGCCGGTGTGCTAATCGAAAATAAGGGTGTGATGGTAGTGTGCAAGTGTGTCAGTAAAGGAGGAGGGGACAAGAATGAGGAAAAAAATTGGCGCGGTTCTGACCTCCTTGTTTTACTTTGCACACACTGTCTGTCGAGATCAGAGAAACCACTGAAAACTACTTCATCAGAGCAGCCGACCGCAAGAATTCTTCTGCAGACTGAAGCTGAATGTTGGGACTCGAGCCCTTGGAGGTGACAGTGAGAGACGCTCTAGGGAAGTGCGTGGGAGTTCGCTCAAAGCTGCGCTAATTGAAATCTGCATGATTCACTACCTGTACTTTCCAGGACACAGACTTGCTGTTAACTTTCGTTACTCTGATGTTAGGAGGACAAGGCTGAAATGTCAAAGTTCTGCCCCGACAATAAAACACTCACGATCAGTTTCTAGAAACGCCTGAAATACTTAACCGCATAGGTATCCGTTTGTTTTAGTGTGCATTATTTTAACTTCATGCAATATAATTATTTTTATGGATTATAATGCTCAATTTATTATTAAACATTCTCCCGACCATTTCGTGGCGAGTGGATTTTGAAGAAGCAGTTGGGTATTGAACATCTGTCAAACAGGTCATTTGAACAAATATCGTTTACGCAAATGAATTTCTTAAATCATATTAAAACGGTTTTTTGTTGCAGTATATTATATTACCATATACCAAATTATATCAATTTGGATAAGTAAAAAGTGAAAGAATGCATCTTAGCCGTAAAAAATAATGTTAGCCATAAAAGTTTAAGATTTTTAAATATATTGATATCGTAAATATAAAGGACTATACTTTCCTTTAAGCTATGTGGAAGATAAATTGTATTGCAAGTTTTTTAATGTACATATGTGTATAGAAAAGATGTTTACATGAGACATTTTGAAGTTGCAAACAATGCATTTGCTCATAACCAAACTATCTCAAATTAACCTCATTGATCCCCGCCCTCGCAATTCCCAATTCCTGGTATTCCTCCTTCCTTGAAAGGGTAAATCTACTGTCTCACTTGTTAAGTGAGTTACCCAAAGAAACGTGTTTCAATACTTTATAATTCAAATTCATTGCATTTTTATATCAAAATTAACAAAGTTATGGCAATGTAAATATATATTTCTGTTATCGCCTGTATTTGATTTTTAATGAGCCGACTCGAATAATCCAACAATGAAGAGCATTCAGAGGGAACATTCATGCGCATGAGAATAGCGAGGATGATCTGTATGAAGCGACTAAGTAGAGCAAAGCTAATTAGCCCCACGAGTACCCTGTAATCTCTTCTTTACCTCGTGCAGCCTCCATAAGGGGTGATCTCCAATCCCTGAGAGCGTAGAGGGTGTGTTGGCCGCTGGTTTGTTGAAGGTGGAGTGAGAGCGGCGCCGTGGGGATCCCTCGGAAGAGGGAGGAGAGAAAATGGAGAATGGGAGAAATAGACGGTGTGGTAATTTTGAAGTGGAAAAATATGGGCGTCGAGAGGTTCGTGCACGAGAAACTTGAAAACTTGGAGTGCCCCGTGAAGTGCACGGGAGGGCCAAGGAAAAACCACACTTTCATTTTCTGTACTCCCTTTAACCCCAAGGTCACATGGATTGGATCATAAAAATTCTATTTTATTCCCCTTTTATAGTACAAAATTGTCCATAGTACGCTTCGAATGTGATTTTCAACGCGGTTCCTACATCATTTGCTAATAGTAAATAAAATTGTTTCGAAATTGTGTGATGAAAGAAAGAATTTCTTCATATTTCGTTTGAAGTTTGTAGCCACAACCTTCGTAACAGAATGCGCAGATTGCACTAAATACCACGGAGCAGGAAGTTTATTGATTTGCTTTCATTACAGGAGGCAATTATTAATCTTCTATTTATCTGTCCTTATAAAAATTAAGTGGTGACACAAAACAACTATCCTACTTAAATATTTGCTACAAACCTGCAGCGAATAATTGTCGCTTGAAATGAGCTGCTGGAACCTGAGGAGGTTCTCAGAAATGGCCAAACTATCCGGTGTGATACGTGGAGTAGTGATTTGGGACGGGAGGCATGATGGAGGGGAAGTGACTGGTGCGATTCATAGATGACTAGTCCCTTCTTTTCCAAGAAATCTTACTGCGAGTCGATAGTCTACACCGATTGCAAATATTAGATTCCGATAGCGGCATCAGAGAGAAACTCTCCAAACCCTCTCGTTGGGTACGAAAAAGTCACACAAAAACATGCATGCTAGTGTAGCGTCGTGTCGCTAAAACAGCCTGGGCACGTGGCGCGGTGTGCACCGGATGCGTAGACAAAGGGCTAAATGCTATGCTATGACGCACGGTTTTTCTGACGGGTGTGCGCATCGCTGGCGGGCAATGGAGGCGGCTGGCAACGACGGGGGGCTTTGGGCCGTGAGAACAATGGCTTTTCCCTTTCTTGGATCCTGGCAGCGCGGCGGCGTGGTCGTCCGGGGAGAAGTGCGAACGTGGACGCGAGGAGCCGGCAGTTAGTGTCGTGACTAGTGAGACATGTAGTGGGTCTAAGGGCAGGTGGTACACGCACGGCGAAACTTTAGGTAGTATGTTGCGGTGTGGTAGCCGTTGTAAATATCTCTCTAGCAGTGGGTCTATTTAGTTAGTTAATTGTATACAGTGCATTGGTTATTTGGACTACGGTCTAAATTGAATAAACCTGCTGTTATTACAACCCACTCTCGTGTACTGATTACACGGCATGACGCCACACTAGCACCCGGGGGGAGTGCAAAGACGTGAGGTAGGCCGGGCCGTGTGGAGCGCTGAGTGGGAGGTTCGTGAGGCTGAGGGTAGCGGGCAAGTGGGGTGGCGGAGGTTGTCCATGCAGGGGAAGGAGATGGGCAGCAAATGCACTCTCCGATGATTGCTCGCCCTCTGATCCTTCCCTGATCTCCTGCTACGACCTGTTCCCCCTCCCCCTTTTCTCCATAACACGCGGAACCCAGCGACCGGGAAGGGATCAATGCCAGAGGATCATCTCTTTCACACGAGATGTCTTCTTAGGGCCGATTCCGTTGTTGGGACAGCTATAATAAACTTGCAAAAATAATTTCACTACTTTATTGGAATTTTTTTTATACTAAATATATTTTTCTAAATAAATGCTGTTGTTGGCATTATTGTATTCATTAAAATTAACTATCTAAATAGTTAACGTCTAGCTTTTAAAATCGGTAAATCAGTATATCAAAAAAGGTGTACCGTCATTAAACGTGATGGATCTTGTAAAATTAAAATTTTGGCTATATGAAATATTAGTGATCCTTATATTATTTACTCCTTTCCTGCTCATGGGAATTGAAAAA
This sequence comes from Teleogryllus oceanicus, assembly GCA_964035755.1. Taxonomy (NCBI): domain Eukaryota; kingdom Metazoa; phylum Arthropoda; class Insecta; order Orthoptera; family Gryllidae; genus Teleogryllus; species Teleogryllus oceanicus. The sequence goes on from CAXIVR010000005.1 coordinate 83,814,717, forward strand.
GTTATTATAAATATAAAATTTTATAAACCTTTATTTTTGATTTTCATAATTATAGTGAAACGGAGGGTCTTGTTATTTGTCAGATAAAAATGAGTATATAATTACTGCAAATAGTTTTCGGGAAGTCATAATAGAAGGGAAAAAACAATATCAGTAGTTTTTTTTTCTAGCTGCCAGCGGGGGTTTTTCTACCATATCCTCTTTTTCTTCCCTCCCCTTTTTCTCTCCTGTCCCACCTCTGTTTTCTCCCTCCCCCTCCTCTCTCTCATTTTTTCTCTGTCCCTGTCGGTCTGTGTGTATTTCTCTCTCTCTTTCTCTCTCTCTCTCTCTCCCTCCCTCTCTCCTTTTATATTCTAACATCCATATGTGTGTGTATGTATATATATATATATATATATATATATATATATATAGATATGGGTAGAATTTGATGAAAAGATAGATAGAAAAGATAGATAGATAGATAGATAGATAATGACCTCTGCATAAGTTATCGCTTAGACTAAACACCAGAAGAAAGACGGGAGGACCCAGGAAAAGTTGGGAAAAGACTAAACACCAGAAGAAAGACGGGAGGACCAGGAAAAGTTGGGAAGATGCCGTACGCTAAGCAATGACTTCCAGACACCTGGAAATAGTGGTCGTATCGACTAGAACGAAGTTCTCATGGGCGGGAAGCGGCGAAATGAAAATCTCGCTTTAAAAGAAGAAGAGGCAAGAAAAAGTTGGGGCGACGCGATGGTTAATGTGAAGGTCGGAAGACGAGCAATGATCAAACTTACACTCAGTGGTGAAGCTCGTGACCAAAAATAATTAATTGGCAATGGAAAATATTAATTCGCAATGGAAAACGATTACATCGTTCATCTTGTACCTATCCTCGTCCTTCCTTTCAGACTCGCTCCTCCTTTTCTGTTCACCACTCCTTTTGTACTGCTTTCTCCCATTTTATTTCTCTTTAGTTTCCACCTTTTACTCACAGAGTTTCTTTCTCTGCCTCTTCGCTTTGATTGGAGAGCTTCTCACAAGAGAGGCTAGGAAACTGCCTCTTTAGTACTCAAGAAACTGATTACGCTCTTGACGATCGATGTCTTGGCAAATCATCTCGGAACGGATTGGAACAAAGCATCTGCTCAGTTCGGAGCGCGTAAAAATAAGACATAAAGAGCTTACAGATCTCCTCGCCTTCAAGACATATTTCATTTAAATTAAACGAAAGAAGGATGGCTTGATACAAAAATAATTATGGAGCTTCCTAATTTTGAAGGCCCCGAGAAAAATATCTTGCTGAAAAGAATTTCCCAGTTGGAAACCCCGGATCATGCTAAGGCACTGGACAAAACCCGTTACCTTGTAAATTCAAATCCGAAGAATTCGTGGGGTCTGACGATCGAGTTGCGAATAGTTTTCTCTTAAATGGATTGGCATTAAATCCATGGAACGCATTGCTTGATAAACCTTCGTTTCCTCACAATACTTTTTTCAAAAGGATGCATCATTATTTGTTAGATATCTTGGTATCTATAGTACATTGCTCAAACCTTGACTACCTCATGATCCCATTCCGCCCCACCTCGCTCTTGATGCTTTGTCGGGGTAGCCACAAACTCTCTTGCTAGTCGAGCGTAAATCTTATTTACGAAACCCTATCGCCCCCATCTATGAACAACTCGGGGAGGTAGAACGCTTGGTCACATATTTCCCTCTGGAAGTTTTCAGGCGCCTCAAATACTCGGGGAGCGTCCCATCGCTTTCACCAGGTTTCTTCCGCTCTGCGCCTTCAATATCCCTCACACCAATGTGATAACAGCCCTAAAAACATATTGAGATTTGTTTTAATCTTTCTTAGAGAAATTTTATTTTTTTGCTCTGACATCGTTGTGGGTTGATACGTTGCCATTCATACGAACGGTATAATCTTGGAGATTCTTCTGTCAAATTTTGTGTTGTTTTCAACACAATCTTTCTCCAATAACCAGTCATATTTATACAAAATATAACAATATTTTATTCAAATAACATAATAATCATGTTTGACGACCTAAAACAAACTAACAAACTGTTTAAAAATATTTGGACTTTATTTTGAACTCCGATCTGAAAGGCGACGTGTCTGATCATGTATTTTTTTATCATTTTGTGTTTAAATACTTCTCAAATGAAATGAAGTATTCCATTTAATAAAAAACTCGTTCTAACCATTGATTTGAATATCCACAACAGAACGGAAATGAATTTGGCAAATTCTGACTCTATAAGAGATTCATTCTGTGTAAGTGGAAGACTAGTTAAAATGCTGCAAACACTGTAGGCCGAAAACACCATCTCCGCAAATTTATGCAGATTCTCTGCTAGGGCAGAGATGGCGTTTGTTTGCGCCTCTGCACGGCGCGCCATTGGTCGGCAATCAAGGAGTCGTTGCCACAAAGAACCAATGCAGTACCGTCTGGGATTGATTTTTCTTTTCTTTCTATGTTATAACAATCCACTGCAGCGCTTTACGGTGTTCATAGATCAAAAGAAGATGGACATTCAGTATGCATGACCTTACCCGCTGAAAGACTACAAATTATTAGACGAGAAGACACAAAATCATCGTGATATTAAGCATCGTAATCTGCTAATAGGGATTGTTTTCTTTTGTTTTGCTATTTAAAAACTAATCTATCAAGTATTCTAGGTTTCTGTTTCTTATTCACTTGACATTCTCTTTTATAGATGAACAATTTTATTGTAATAATTTTCCGTACTTTATCTTTTGGTATTTTTTAACGCGTTTAGCGAATTCTTGAAAAAATTATGACAATGAATTTTAAACTTCATTGACTATTATTTGAATGTTAACCTTAACATTAATTGCAAAAATATTAAATATGCTGGGAGAAAGATTGAGCGACATGGATGGACGTTTTGTAAATGAGCAACTTCAACATTAAGGGCGGTTGTGGCATTTTAGGGTAGGATTAATCCGAATTTTGCCAACTATCGGTGTACCCTGGACTGGGCCTAGTTTTCATTTATTATACATTCCTGGAGATAAGGGAGGCATGTGGCGAGCAAGACGTATTGCCATCACCGAATCTAGCATACGTGGAACTTTTCTTTCCTCACGCAGCTAAAGAAACTGAGACGATCGTTCTAGGAAGTTCAGGAATCGAACCCTGAATGCATCACGGAGAGCTAGCACGCTGAACATTAACTATGAAAGGTTCTAGATCCTTATTCCTGTTCTTGAAGGAGGAAATGAGTAAGTGCAATGGAGGTCCTTAGATTGCAAACGCTGTAAAACATCGTTTCGTGGTGTTCGTTCAGAACTCTTGCCTTCCATTGCTGGGATGAAGCTTCAAATCTCGGGCCATCCATGTGAAATTTGTGAGAGACAAAGTGAGTTCGTGGTGGGTTCCTCAGGGTTCTCCCGTTTTCCCCATTGCCTTCATTCCACCGTTGCTCCATCATTCATTTGATATATTCATATCATCCACCAATAGCATTATTCAATCAATTGGGGCTATTACCCGACTGATATCTAGAGGAAAAAACCCTCGTGAAACGACGTGTAATTTGTTATTTAATTCCATTGAGGGAGGAACAGAATAACCTCCTGGAATTGGAAATGAACTACACTTGTAACTAATCATATCTGTAATTTACACCTCTGGATTCAATATTCATCATATTATTCATCCATTCCACGTATGTTCATAGAATTTAAGTTACAGATATCATAAAAAGACAAAGTGTCTTAGAGCGAGAAGGGCACGCGAACCGCGCTGCCCTATGTTGTTCACTGCCCGCCAGGCGGCACCGGCTGGCTGGGACGCTCCAAGGGAGAAGAGAACAAGTTAGAGGGCGATAAAAAAGGGACGGGCAGAGGCACCGGCAGTTGTTAACTCGTAGGGGGTCAGTCTTTGGACCCTACGCCCTTCCCTTCACACCATCCTTCTTCCACCCTCTGGTTTATGAAGATAAGAATTTTTCATTCAACGCAATGAAGTGAAAATTCGTAACGGATGGAATATTTCTTCTTAAATAAATATCAATCCAATAGGACAAGACACATTTTTATCTGAACTATAAATGCTTTAGAATAAATTAATGATAAAAACTGAAAAGCTGTGGAATGAATACAAATACCGAAGAATATCTTATCACGTATCTTTGAGTAGTGTTTCGTTTTTCTGTGCCTGTCTATTTATTCGCTGAAAGATTCTGAATGCAATAGACTGCTCTTTCAATAGCCGTGAAAGAGCACCATAGGATCTCTCAAAGTATCCAAACGAAGTTAATTTCCAACCCCGGGGGGAGTTGTGAACTCGCAAAAAACGCAGTTCACGCGCCCCCAATAAGTCTCATTTGCGCCGTCAGTCGGCGCGCGGCTGCGAATGTAAACAGGAGAATGCTCTTAGCTCTCCCCCCCCCGTTTCCCTCCCCCTCCCCGCTCTACGCGCACCATTACCGCCCCTTCGCTGCGTGTGCCCGCGCGGACTGGGCACCTCCCAGCCACATGTGCCCGCCCCCTGACCCTCCCAACCCAACCCTTCTCCCCGAATCATCCTGTCACGCCAGGGGTTATTTCGTCTGTGGCCAGGAGTCGTATTTGACGCTAACTTCATTGCTGGGTTGCATTCTACCCGTCTGAATTCGAGCGACTGACTATACAATACTACCGGCGGGTCCCTCTGATCGACTGATTTTCGGAATTTCTCTGACCTTTATTAGGCAAATAACAAAGCAATTATTTAAATAAACGGGAAACGGACTGCGGGCGATCTTTCCTTTCTTATCCTTCACCCTTTCTCTCCCTTTTCATGCCCATACACGCACATGCTTACACTGCCACACATGTCGCGAGACCAGTCTGGAGTTTAGAGTTACATCCGGCTGAGGAGGTTCCTGGAGGAGGGAAAACCCTGCAAGGCGACGCAGGACTGCGCAGAATCTCATGTTGAAGAGGGGAAGGAAAACATCCACTTACAGGCTATAACGTGCACCACATTCACGGGACTAGTTTTCAAAGGAGTCGTCGTCGTAGTTGTAGTAGTGGTAGTGATAGTGGTAGTGGTAGTGGTAGTGGTAGTGGTAGTGGTAGTGGGTGAGTGGTAGTGGTGGTGGCGTGGGGTGGTGGTGTGGTGGTGCGAGTTATATTACACTCTAGGGTGTCTCTCTGCATCCCAGTCTTGATATCACTCTATCAGGGTAGTCTTCATTAATCAATACTCTTTTTGCTATTACCTCTTCTATTCCTTTCCCCCATGTAAGTCTAGGTCTTCCTCTTCTTCAATGGGTAGCTGGTTGCCATTTTCATAGTATTTTCGGCCAAAGTTCTTGTTTCATTCTTTGCATGTGCCCATAACATTTTAGTCTTTTCACTTCTATGGTGTCAATTATATCAAAACTTACGTCCGATTTACGTTTAATTTCTTCGTTCTTAACTTTATCCATTATTATCGTCATGTCCAGGTAAACTATTCAGTCGGGATGTTTCCCGGGAAGAGCGACACCGGCAGTCATGGACCTACCAACGGCGTCGGAAGCTGTGAAAGCATTGACATGGAATGAGGTCAGCGTCTGCCGGCAGAATTATACGATTTCATCAAATACGCTACTTCTCTGTATTGGTATTTTAGTTTTATTTTAGTGCTTTTAGCATTTCAGTGTGGTTATTTCTCTGTTCAATATTCTGTGTTACAGCCACTACCTAGCAGATCACATTGCATTAATTTGGTATTCACGAATATTTCTTTTATGTTTTGTAACTCGCTAGATTTACGTTGATGACACACTAGCTTTTAGAACGACCTTTGCCATTTCTATGGTCAGTGAACAAGTCCTACATTTTTTTATCTACGGCTTCCCCAGATTGCATTGTGGGAAAATAAATGTTTTTATTATGTGGTGATTTCCTCTTGTCAACGTACGTTACATCGATGTTGGAGAGGTGGCTCAGGGTATGAAATGAGGTCATTCCAGTGCTTCCGACTGGGAGATCCTAGGTTCGAGTCCCGACGGATTTTCACACAAACTTCATAGCTCTGTCTAATTCAGTGGCTGTCTGGGGGAGAATTCCAGTGACCGGCCCTCTTATCAGTAGTTCTCTCTGATTTCCCCGAGGACAATGCTGGTGCAGTTTCGTAAGAAACGAGTCACACATGGCGCGCGATCATTCCTTCCCCCTTCATTGTCCTCCTCACCCCTTTTCATGCTCATTAATGTCATGATGCTGGGAGACCAGTCGGGAGCTTAGAGCGTGTCCCGGTTGGGGTGGTGTTTCGCTGGTGGAAGATTCCTGGTTGGAGAAACTCCGTTGCCCACGGGCAGAACAGTGCCGATTCTCATCAATCAGCGAGAGAATATCACCGCCACCTCCTGCGATAAAATATTCACTACACTTACGGGAATAATAATATTACCAGCTGACGTGGTCGGAATGACTCCTCTAATCGAATCCCCGTTTACCTCGCGAAGACCTCTCCATCTGAACCTACACCGCCGAGTCCATTGTTACCCGCGGCGTTGATTTCTTTTGTCTTCTTTGCGGGCCATTCCTCCAAAGGTGATCCGAACAGTACTTTTCTCACGCGCTCAATACTGCCAACCCTCATCTTGCCTCGTTGGTCGCTTAGCTTTAAGATTGCCAATGCTATTCATTGCACTTGTAAAATTATCCCATAAAATTACTGGCATTTTTCAAAACTGTTTCGTACGTTCTTCTTAACATCATATAAAACAATGTTGGTTTTATTATTTACATAATTTTTAACACATGCTCAGGTAAAAATATTTTTCTCTGACCAGGTATTCGAGATCGCTATGTCAGGCAAGCCCAAATTGTTTTTGCTCAAACGCTCATCAGGTTCATTAGTCCTTCATAGTAGTTGTAAAACAGACGAACTGCTAGTAACCGTAGTTGCAATCGCGGAGACGGTTATAAATTGCTCTTTTATCGAATACTAACAAATATTCTCAATGCATAGTTGAAGAAAATGCGCCTCAACAACCTGTAGTATCTTGTCCTGCTGACCGATAGTGACAAAAAATGAAAAATATTGGGGACAGAGAAAAGGCCGGTTGTTGAAAGAGTAACGATGAATTGCACGTCATGATAATAGTGCTAATTTTTCTGCAAATGTCGACCTTGTAATTATTGTAAGAATTATCGTATATTTTTTCGGTGTATTTCGATCTGAAAAGAAACATTCCTTCCCATTCCTCCTTTGTTGTCTTGAGTCACTCTTCTAGATACCGAATATCATTCGCGAAATGTGGCTGATCACCTGTAAGATTTAGCGTTCTTGCTAAAATGCAATAAGTGTTTACATCAAACTGACAGTACTTTTAAATTTATTCAAGTGCGTTTCTTGTCTCTGGTATTAGATGCAGTGCAGTTGTGGTGAGTCTTGAGAGTCAGGTAATCGTGCTACATGGAAACCGGGGATGGAAGTTCAAAATGAATTTGGGGGCCAAAATTTATCAGCTGTGTTCAAACCAGAGCCGCTTTATTGCAGTCTGTGGGTGGCTTTTCTTCTCAAAAGCGGTCATTTTGTGCTTCAGCCCAGAATCTCAAATGCAAATCGATGGTTTCAAATACTAGGCCGATTTCATAAATATTGGTCCTAGATGTAATGCGCGAGAGGGTGAGAGGGCCTCAGATCACCCTCCGTTTTGCTGTGTGCGCTTAGCTGAGCTTCCTAGGGAGGAGCCAGCGCGCTCTTTGTGCTTCAGCCCAGAATCTCTCTTGAGCATTGGTATGCCGCGGGCGACGCTGCGTTCCCGCACGCGCTGCAGGCGGTAGGCGCTAGGCGTTAGGCGGCGCCTGCAAAAGCGCAGGCGAGACCCATTTGTCTTGCTCCGCCCGCTGACCTGCCGCACTTGCGCCGAAATGAGAACAGCCCTACGTGGCGATCCCGGCATCCCCCCCTCTTTACCCCTCTCGCCATCGTTCTGTTCTCTCTCCATCTTTCCGTCTCTCTCTCCATCTTTCCGTCTCTCTCTCATCTTTCCGTCTCTTCTCCATCTTTCCGTCTCTCTCTCCATCTTTCCGTCTCTCTCTCATCTTTCCGTCTCTCCCACCATCCTCTCTTCTCCATTTTCCGTCTCTCTCTCCATCTATCCTTCTCTCTCCATTTCTCTTCTCTCTCCATCTCTCATTCTCTCTCCATCTTTCATTGTCTCTCATCTCCCCTTCTCTCTCCATAAATCTCTCTTCCTATCACACTTAGTTTTTTTTTGCCACCCCTATTTTTTCATCCTTCATTTCCTTCTTTTTTCCCATCTATGTTTATTTCCCTCTCTTTTTCTTCTCTTTCTAATTATCTTCTTTTCTTTCTTTCCTGTCAGCCACTGTCCAGCCACTCTTCTCTATCAAATCCTTTCCCTCCTATTTCCTCTGTCCATCACTCTATCTCTCTTCACCTCTATTTCTTTCCCTCGTTATCTTTGTCTCCTCTTCCTTTTCTCCCTAACATATCTTTCTCCCCCTCTCTCTCTCTCTCCCCCTCCTCTCTCTTCATTCCTACGTATTTCTATCCATCTTCTCCATTTCTCTCTCTCTCTCTTTCCACTCTCCTTCTCTCTCTCCTTTCCACCTTTTCCTCCCATTTGTTGCACCATTACACCTTCCGGGAAAGAATTGAATATCCATTCATATCCAGTGTGATGTTTACAAGAAACTTTATTTCTACCCCACAAAATAAACAGTTTAACAAATTGTTGCTAAAAATGAAATACGAAACTGAAAAAATAAATAAGTACGTTTTGCCTACATTTAATTACATCTTATCACACATTTATTTTAAAATAAAAACAACAGCAGGAGAAGGATTGCTGAGCTGGCACGTGCACGCCTGCGAGAGCGCGAACGCAACACGCGTGTGTATTCCAGAGGGCACGCTGGCCCGTGACGCGTGAGGGCCGAGCGCGCTAGTGCTGCTCTACGTGTGTGGCTTAACGAGGTCGCGCGTGAGTGTATAGGGACGTGCGTGCCAGCGTCTGAGTGGTGGTTGAGGGAATGACACAAATGTGTCTCGAATCTCATCAAACGTTGAGCTTCATTGAACTTCATTTGAGCTTCGTTTCGAACAGCGTTTCAGACACACACAAGTGCAAGGAATGTTTTAATCTATGGTGAACTGTGATTTCATAATAACTGTTGATTTTGTAAGCTTGTGTAGTTACTTATATGATATTAAAATCAAGAACCTTGTTTTTACAATGTTTGTCTGCTGGCTTGTCCCGCATCATAAAAAAAGTAAACCGATGTAGACCTTCTACTGAGTTGCATTATGAAATGTAAAAATGTAAAATAGTATTTCAAAGGGCGAAAATATGATGTTTTTGTCAATAATTTCAGTCAATAACGTTTTTGTTGATAATTGCAGTTTATTATCTAAACAAGCAATATAATTCATATTTTAAAATCTCGCATTAAAAAGAACCAAATTCATCAGGACTAAGCAATTGTATTTTATGAATGGTTCTTTCACAGCATGAATGGTTATTTTAACCATGAATTATGTTGCAACGGCACGTTAATACAATATTGTGGGGTAATGCTTACGGTATATACTTATAAACAATGTTCGTATACCGTGGTTTGAGAAAGATGGATGCAAATAATTCTCCTGAGCTTAAAGATTTCTAAAAAACCCCTAACGTTCTTTTGGGGAAATTTGGGCCCATTGTTTTCCCAGTGGTAATACATTTACACCCGCCCCAAGTAAATTTTTTTCCGGGAGAAATTTTCCCCATATGATGGGAATGTGAGAAAAATGAGTTGAGTTTACGTAATATATATATTTTTCTAATTGTACTATTAATAATAATAATAATAATAATAATAATAATAATAATAATACAAGTAAGAATAATTTTATTCTACAAACCAGCGTGAATTACTTCTGAATTGTCTGAATCTGATTTGTTTTATACATTACCATGTTTTTTTAACAAGCACTGACTTGCAATGAATAGATCGTGGTTTATGTTGCTAATAGTGTTAAATTTCTTAACACACAGGTGGGTAAAAATGCACTTAACAAACCTACAGCGTTGCATGTTCACAGGGGTTAAGGACACATTTGATTGATAAATATGTTAACGTACGTTAAACGTATCACCAGTATTATTAATTTTCATTACAGTATTAATGTACTTGTATTAATAGAATGTCGAAACTCCCCAATAATGTCCCGGGTTTTTGATACTACAGGTCACTAGTTAAAAAAAAATTTTCCCAGTTTTCTTTCCCCTTTTCTAGCACTAAACCCTTTTCCGTCTGCAAGTGGAGACCCGAAAAAGTATAGTTTCCGTGAACGAAAATTTAAATTCGAAAAATGTTGAATGTTTAAAAACAATTTGTTGTAGGGAAAAAAATAAATTAAATTTTCTACAAAAGGAATAACCGCAGAAAAATTTTGGGTTTTTTACATTCCTTTTTCATAAAAGGGATTTTTACATGTCTTTTTATCGGACATGGATATGTCAATAAAAAATAATCTAACATTTATTTTAGACTATATGGTGGAAAGCCAAAAATATCAGGGAAGCAGGGGCCCAGCAACGACCGTGAATAAACAATGAAGGTTTTGTTTTTTAAAGGCATTAAGAGGTGTATATTCCCAAAGTAGAAAATTTAAATTGGGCGAAGAAGTTTAAAACGATCGAAGGTCCCCACACCAAAATATAACGAACGTATGGATTGGCTGGATGAGAAAAAACGTCAAATTTTTAAAAAAAAAGGAAGGTAGTTTAATACGAAGTCTTCGAAGGGGGGAATCGTCAGGAAGATTTCTTTTTGCCCGGCATCGCGTTTCAAACTGATGTAGGTTCGTGGGGAAGGGAGTATAATCCCAAAATAGTCGGGAATCGGGTTATAAATTAAAATTTTTGGGACGTGAATGATATTGAAAGATATTTTCATGTGGAAGAATATTGCTGTATAAATTGGAATTTTGTCGAAAAGTGGTAATCGAGTTCGGGACTATGTCATAGGGGCGAATCGGGACTGATAATTTTGATAGTTTGAGACCAGTTTGGGATAGGGGCAGAAGAGGTTTCTTGGGATTTTGGGACTCGGCAAGCCAAAAATATTTCGACTGAGAAGTCAAAGGGGGGACATCAACGAAGAATCAGAAGAGGGTTTTCGGGGATTTTGGACTACGGAAAGCTCGCAAGATATTTGTCTGAAAGTCACGGGGGACATCAACAAAAGAATAGATAAGTTAACCGCGGTAAAAAAATTGAAAAATTAAAAGATATCTTGATAAAAGGGGGCATAACAAAAATTACTAAATATTTTTAAAAAAATTAAAATAAACTTTTTTTAAAATTTTTTTGTTCTTTAGAAATAAAAGGATCTTTCATTTAGTCAACCCAAACAGAAATAAACTGGAATAGAATCTTTTCAAATTAATTCCCCAATTCCCTTTTGTATATTTTAGGATCCATAACCCAAATTAAAAGGTAATAAGGTTTAAAATTAATATATTGCCCCATTGACCCAGAAAACCGGGGACGTTAAGATCTTGGCAGATTTAATGGGGGAAAATTTTGTATATCTCAATACTGCAGGGGATTTTCGTCGCTGCATGGAAAACCCTTATCCACCCCAAACAATTTTAAAAATGAAAGTCTTGCATGACTACGTAGGTGTTAAAAATGTGTGAATGTTGTTTATTTTTTTACGTACACTTTTCCCACGGGGGATTCCCCAATTTACATCCTTTAAATTTATCTTTATCCCCCGTTTTTCTTATATAATTACTCTTAGGCATGAACGTTACATAGTTACGTCTCCTGCATTATTCAATTACATATATTTACATTTCATTTCTTCTATACGTAACCCTTTGTCATATTCCCTTTTCAGACCACAATTTTCATAAATGTTCTTAATGATCTCCGCATTTCCCCTCTTAGAAACAATTCTTTTTTTGTTTTTTTTAAGCCCAGATCAATAAATACCATTTCCCCGGTCTACTCTAAACAATCTTGCATATAGATCTTAGAGAGGCGTTGAAGAGTGTGGTCAACGAAAAAAAGAGTTTGTGGGGGCTGGTCTCCCTGGGAAAAGTGGAGAGAAAGTGTGCAAACGGGCTTGGAGTGGTGTTTTGGCGGGGGGATGGGCGACGGGGGGCCCCGGGCTTAAAATGAAGGGCCCGCGGCGGCCCCATGGAAAAACCTTGGGAAACCACGCTGGGGAAAGGATGGTAGAATGTGGACGTAGATTCCGGGAAAGGTGGTCAGAATGGTTGATTGATGTTTGGAAACACGTCAACTGCGGGCGGTTTTTCCCCCGTTAATGAGTGAATGTTTTACCCCGCGATGAGACGGTTTTCCCTCCCCCACTGGATGGTAAGATCCGGCACCGACCTATCCTTCCGGGGGCGGTAGTCGGTGCATCAACTGATGTAAAAGTTGCTGCCCCCTCTGCCCGGGGAGGCCCTGGGTTCCCTTTCCCACGGCGGGGTTTTTTCGACACAAAAGCCCTTCAGCTAGGTCGAATTCAGTCACTACCTGGAGGGGGAATTTAGGGGCCGGGCTGCTCGGATGGGTTTTTTTTTCCCGGGGTTTTCCCTCCGATCAACACCAGGCGAATGCCGGGCAGCCCCCTAAAAAAGGGGTAAAAGGACCGCGCGCGATCTGTCTTTCCTTTCCTTCCCCTATCCTCCCCCCAACAAAACACACCCCCTTTGAAATTAACATGCACTACCCCACCCGGCTGAGACGGTGCCCTGCCAAGTAATCAACCAAACGATAGCAAGGGTAACCAAAAGTTATGGCGGTAGAAAATCTCGCGAAAAGTCAGGTACAGAGGAAAGGGAACCCAATTTCTATCTTTCTCCCCCATTTTTTCACGTGGTAAACCCAGGTGAAAAAAAATTACGCACAATTGCCAAAATTTCCCTCTTGCTTTGTCAGAATACTGTCAGAAAGGAATAAGATGGCAAATCCAGGTATCAAAACTTTCCCCTAAATTGAAAAAAAAAATATTGGGGGATGTCCAAACCCATGAAGTCTTCAAACATGTTTGAAATCGCCACCCCACATCAAACTTAAATTTCGCAGAAGGCAGAAAATCCCGCCCATTACATACTAGCTTTTAAAATTTTAATCTTTCAACAAATAAGTATTTTGTCACCTGCTAAAAAAGGGGGAAAACGTGGGGAAAATATTTCTTGTTTTTGGTGTCTTACCCGGTTGGGGCCCCCGGCAGTTCCCACAGTAGCGATAATCCCCCCTAAAAGACGGAGCTTGTAAAGGAAAAGCTCAATTCTCTGCAAAAAAAAAAGCTCAGAATAAGATCGGAAAAGCCCCACTGACCCCAAAATGGCCCGTAACAATTAGTAGTTTAGGGGGACATCACCGAAAAAAATGTTTCAAGTTGCCCGTGCTCACGATTTAGTGGTGGGTAAAGAATGAGATCCCCAAAGCCTCCGTTTGATTTTACGGGGTTTTTTTTTTGAAACAAAAAATTTATGTATACATTAGGTGGTTTTGGTACCGTTTTTTGGAAAAATTCCGGTCATTCTGTAAATGCCTGAATTTTTTTACAAAATGGTGGTTGAATAAGCGCATTTTTTGGGAAATTCATCATGATGTTTTTTTTAGCATTATTCTGAAATAATTATTATCTAAACCAATTAACACTTAAATAGAGCACCGTTTTTAAATTTAAACCCCTCCCGGGAACTAAAACTACATAGAAAACATCCTAGCAGATTTATTTAAATTATAAAAGTATTGAATACCACTTTTTTTCCTTTTTTTTTAGAAACAAAACTTTTTGAAAATTTTTTCGTTTGTGCCAGGGAGAACGTGTCACAAAGTATTGGTTTTTTTTAAATTTATCTTCTTTCTCCCCCTTTTCTGTCTTCTTTCCTTTGTCTGTCTGTCTGACTCCCCCCACGTTGTCTCCCCCTTTTCCCTCTCTTATCTTTTCCCACTCATCTCTGTTCTGTCTCTATCTCTGTCTCTTTTCCTGTTTTTACCCCCTGTCTCTTCTCTGTATCTATTCCTGTCTCTTTTTTTATCTCTGTTTTATTCTGTCTCTATCTCTGTCTCTATCTTTTGTCTCTATCTCTGTCTCTTTCTTATCTCTGTCTCTATTCTGTCTCTATCTCTGCCCTACCCTCTGTCTCTATCTCTGTCTCATTCTGTTTTTCCATTCTCTGTCTCCCATCTCTGTTTTCTATCTCTGTCTCTATTCTGTCTCTTTTTATCTTTTATCTCTTCCCTATCTCTGTCTCTGTCTTTGTCTCTATCTCTTCCCCTATCTCTTTTCCCTATCTCTGTCTCTATCTTTTGTCTCTATCTCTGTCTCTACCCCTTCTCTATCTTTTGTCTCTATCTCTGTTTTCTATCTCTGTCTCTATCTCTGTCCCCTATCTCTGTCCCCATTCTGTCTCTATTTTTCTGTCTCTATCTCTGTCTCTATCTCTGTCCCTATCTCTGTCTCTATCTGTTTTCCTTTATCTCTGTCTCTACCTCTGTCTATACCTCTGTTTTTCTCTGTCTATATCTCTGCTTACCCTCTGTCTCTATATCTGTCTCATATCTGCCCTCTAATCTGTCTCCTCTCTGTGCCTCTCTGTCTCTTTTTCTTTCTTTCTCTTTCTCTACTTCTCGCCGTTTCCTGCCCAGCGCATTTCTCTGCCTCCTCTTTTTTTTCTGCCCACCCACATCCTTTTCATGATTCTTCTCTACCCCATCCCTCTCCTTTGCTTCATCTCTTTCCCCTGCCTCGTCAATTTCTCCGTTTCCTTCCCTTAAATTCCCCCACCCTTTGCCGATATGCATTTCCTTTCCTGTCCCAGTTTTTTCCCCTTGCCCTCCTCCTTCCTTCACCCCCGCACGTGCCCCCCAGACGGGGGGACGGCCCCGGTTGGGGGCCCCGGAAAAATCGAGCCGCAAAACGTCCTCATTCCCCCCACTTCCGGCCCCCCTTTGCTGCGGCCCGGGGCGCGGGGGGGATCAGGCCGTCCGGCAGCCCGCTTTGAGCTGCCCACCTGACACCCCATCCCCCCCTTTTCCCCCCCTCCGGCCCGATAGGGGCCGCCTCTCCTTTTGTTTCCATCTCACAGACTGTCTTCCTTTGTGCGCAGAATGTCTGGATGAAATGCGTGGTCATTAAGAAAAAACCCCTTCCCTCCTGCCTGAGGTTTAAAAAATATTTCTTCTCCCCGCACGGGGTTTAAATTAGATGACAGAAAGGAACTACTTCCCCATAAGTATTGACTTGATAGGGCAAGAAAACCCCCTAAGGTATTAATTGGGGGTACCCGGGTGGGTCCTTTTTAAACCCGGGGACGGTCGATTTTGCTTGCGTTTTCTGGGGTGATGATGGTGGCAAAAGCATTTATGGACAAGGAAAAAAGGGCATTTTTAAAAAATTTAAAAAATTTTTTATAACAAAAGGGGGACTTTTTTATTTCTTCAGTTTCTTTAGAATGTTTGGGAAACCCTTTAAGTAGTTTGGGAAATCCAAATAAATAAATAGGGGGTATCAGGCTCCATGAAAACTCTGCCGATGCTTTGTTTAAACATGATGGAAACAGTTGCTTGGGGGGATCACTCTGTAATGGTGACCCCACCTCTTTTTTCTTAAATTACTAATTTTTTCACCTCGTCGTTTTCCGTGAATAGGCTCTAAAATATTAATAAATAGATAATACAAAAATATAATAATGAATATTTGACATTATGCCAGCTCATCATAAAAATTGGAACGTTTCAAACCTCATTTTGTCACGGGTTTTTGTAAAAATTTTCATAAATTTCAAAACTTATTTTTACCGTTTCACTAGTTACCACTTCTTAACCACTTTAAAGTAATTATTTTCAAGAAATCGAACATACCGTGCATACATTTTCATAAATTTAAATTTATGTAGATCTGTGAATCTTTCAAATTAGATTCCATGACCTCTCAATGCAATCTGCTTGTTATTTTATCGTCATCTATCATAACACTTATTGCTAGGAGAAGACAATTGATAACGGAAACTCACTACTTTACAACTTTTTAATATCATAGTCTCCCGGTACTACTGCATTTAAGGCATGGACGTTATTTTGACGATATGAATTCATAATGTTTCGTTTGTAATGCAGTGATGTTTCCAAAATATTTTTTCCATTATAAATTTTGAAATTTTGGAACCAAAAGCTCAACAAAAAAACAAATGTTTTTTTTTTTTAAACAAAAAAAAAAATTTTTAAAAAAATTTGGGGCCATGAAAACATAATTGTTTACAACTTTGGGTATTTTTGGGGAAAAAACCTCACACTGGATTCGTTCAAGGCTTTGCTTCGAAAAATCTGTCTGAAGATGTATTTATTTAAAAATCTTTTTAATTCCCCATATCCCGCAGCATGTGCCCTTTAAACCCTTTTGGTTTTTTTTTTTTTCTTGGGTTTTCAAAAATCCCTTTTTAAAATTTTTATATTTAAAAATGTTTTATTGGAAAAGAAACAACGACAGATATGTTAAAGTGTATATGTTTTATAACTTTTTTATTTGTGTTCATCGGGTTAAACTAACGAAAATAAATTTTAAAAAAAAATTTGAGGTATTTTTTTAAATGCATACTTCCAGTTCATGTCGTATATTTAAGAATATGAAAAACTCCTCTTACTTTATCATTGAGCGTTATTCATTATCAGCGAGCTCTAAGGGCGGTGCCATGGGTTTATTTTCCCCCATAATGTGTCTTTTTAGTTTTTTTCCCCCTGCATTCTTTGGCCCGTTTACCCCAGAACAACGGCGCTTGAAACCCTGCCAGCATGAATAATGCAAAAATAGCTGAGCGGGTCCATTAATTCGAATGGTGAAACGAAACCACATTAGCAGGTCCAGGTAATTACGACTCTTTATGCTCATCAAAGGGAATGACTAAATAATATTTGAATAGAAATGTATACGATTTATTTCATTTTCTTAATCAAATATAAACGTTCAAAGTGTTTGTTCATTTTCCATGAACTAGGCTTTGTAAAATGATTATTTTATAAGCATTCATGCTTGAATAAAAATAATTAATGCACAAACTCATTGCAGTGTTTTTAAAAAATTTTTAAATTGAAAATGGGGAAAAGACCCTGTTGAAGGGCTGGGAGTTTTCTATTGATTTGGATTTACGTTGGGAAAGGGGTTTTAAAAAGGGGGCGTTGCATTGTCTGGGAATTTTTTTAAAAAAAGAACCCAAACTTTCAAATGCTGCTTTCTTTCGAAAACTTACGTTTTTCACATTTTTAATTGCTCCCTAAACATTCATTCACTTGAAAATATTTATAAACATTTTTCAGGAAATTGAAATTAATTAGGATCTGAATAAATACTATATATAAAAGATAGGTGTGAAATGAGAACCTTCCCAATCAGTATGTAATTGTTATCTTTGTATAACGTAATTGTGTTCGGACAATATTATAAAATAAACATTTCAACTATTAAAAAAACAAAATGTTGAAAAAGGTCATTTTAGATTACAAACCATTTAACACTATTTTTACACAACCGTTTTTAAATCCCAAAAATTTAAAAGAAATTTTAAGTGGGAAACTAACATGATTTATATTACTCATTGGGGTACAAAAAGAATAAACTTAAATTTTAGCGCCGTACTTTAAAACTATCATTTATAACTCCTTCACTAATTAACAAAACCGGTATGATTTTAAACGCCAGCGTTGGTCTTCTAATTTTTTTTCTCAAATCTCAGGTTGACTTCCAGAAAGCAAAGACGTCTTTCGTATGGAAGGACAAACCGCTTTCAATGGTTCAACTGTTTTCATGGACGCTCGCGAGATCGCGCCAAATACTGGAGACACTGGAGTCAGTGGGACTCTATTAACCTTGAAAAATCCCAAAGTCTTTCCAAAAGAAGGCGCGATGGAATCGCATTAATTTGAAAAGAAGGTGAAACCAAAACAGTTTTGGGGAATTTCCGGGTCGCTCTTTTTAAAAAAATGTTAAGATGCATTTTATACGAAATTTACTATCAATTTAACTACTAGTTTTGGGATTCCAAAACCCCCAAATGAGAGTTATTGGCCCCGCAAACGCCTTCCCTTGTCCTTTTTCCCAGGAAATATAAGTGTCTCTTCATATGACGCCAAGAAAAAGTAATTGTTGGAGAAATTTTTCAAGGGGGTTTGCAAAAAAATCCCCCCGTCATAACGGACCAAGACCAGAGCAGTTGACGCGCCCGGAAAAATGAATAAATCAATTTAATCAATCGCATGGCTCAATAGTATGATACGTTTTTAAAACTTTTTCCCAGGTCAATGGCATAACATATAATGTGTCGAGTGTTGTGTCGGCGGTGGTTTTAACCTGCCGCGCGCGCCCCCTGTCTTTGGGCAAGGCCGGGCCCGCGAGTCGCTAGTAGTAGCGGCACGGTCTGGGCACGCGTGATGGGTCTGCCCCGTGCTGCGCCTACTGAATTGGGCCAAAACCCAGGAGGACAGTTCAGCCGTTTAGAGAAGGGAAGGGGGTTCAGTAGCGTATCGTTGAAATGCAGTTTCAGGCAGGAGAGTACGGAGAGATCTTAGTGGGCATTCAAATGGGGGAGACGGAGCCCGTTAGTTTTAGTTGTCGTGGCAATCAATACTCCCAAAATCAAGATGGGTGGACGGCAGCAAACAGGGTTTCTTTTAAAGTATTTAGCATTGATGCAAATCACTAGAAAATTTCATGAATGGGCGGGTTAGTGAACCCCAAAAATTGGGTATGAATATCCCCGTTGGTTTCCCCGGTTGTTTATGTAGATTTTACCTGACATCTTTTTTTCCCCATTTAAATTTTTTACATACACATTTTTTTACATAGTTTTAGCAATATTTTTTTTAATGTATTTTATTCCGTATGTTTTTTTCTTTCCTTTCATCACAGTTTGTCCCGTAATTTCAGTCCCAAATTTTAGAAAATCGCTCCCTTTCTCTTTTTCTCGAAATCGTCTCCACCCTGTGCGTTGGAGAGATCCTTTCAGAATCCTGTGATCATTGCAAAGTCGCTTGCGGTTCAGAATAACACCACGCCTACCGGGCGCCGAAGTGAAGTGTTGGAGGGCTTAACATGTTCTTCTCCACCCGCACACTCAATAAATATCTTTGTTTTACTGGTCGCTACACTTTTTTTAAATGTTTTTTCTGAAGCCCACTCGAAAAAATTAGAAAAACAAACTCCCTGAATCCCAACGACCCCTTGGGAAAAATAAATCAGGCAGTTTACCAGCAGCGACTTCGCATAACCCGACCGCTTACCCCCTTTCCGCTGGCGTTTCATAATTCATGAACACGCTCTCCCTCCCAGTGACAATAAAATACAATATGACGGCGGATGTCCGGGGGTTTGGGGACCGGGGGGTGCAATTTTTGAATTTTCGGGGGGGAGACGAGGCCGCGCGGGCCCAAAGAGGGGCGGGAGATGGCAAGGGGGAAAAAAGGGGGCAAAAGGGGGGAGGGGGATGGGGGGAGGGTTGGTTGGTTGTTTTGGGTTCCGGGGGTCAACCCACTAAGGTCCCGGGCTCAAAATGTTCATGGGTTTTTCCATGGCGGGGGCGGGGATCCCCCCCCCCCAGAATTTAAATTGGGTGGCGAGATCCCGGGGTCGATCTCCGTCGACAGGGTTTTAACCACTTTCTCCCCCAGCAGAGCACCCGCCCAGCCGGACAAGGGTCTAAAACTCCCCCCCGGTCTCCCGGGAAAATTTGGGGTTTTTTGCATGTTGGGGTGCGGGGTGTAAGGGGGGAGGATAGGACAAAAGGGAAAAGAAAGGAAGGGGATCGCGGCCGGGTCCGGCCCGTTGCAAAAGGGGGAGGCTTTCTTGTCCCGGTGTTGATCAAAAACCCCGGGGAAAAATACCGGGTCAGGGGCAACCTCTCAAAATTCTCCTCCAGAAAGCGACTGAATTCGACCTAGCTGACAAGCTAATGTCCCAGACATCAGCTGATATATTGAGCCGCATCACCCGGTACGGGGTGAAGGAGATGACGCAGGCGAAGGCAGGGTCACTGGGGACCAGAACGGAGCTAAGGTGATTGCGTAGGCAAAGGAAGTCCCTGTGTACTCGTTTTGATACTAATATTGTCAGGGAGAGAAAGTTGTAATAATGGACGAACAATTTTGGCGACCGGTCGGTAAAGCAGTTCACCAGATTCAACTGACTTTTCTGTATGCCTAATGGTACACTTATTGTAGCTATGTCTTTGAATTGTACATAAAAATATATCGCAGATATATTCATGCTCACTGGCGCGGTAGAAGTTTTATCGTTAATGTGGATTGAAGATATAGTCCAGTCCCTCAGTGCACAATTTGAATAGCACTATAAAAAAAATTTATTTTGTAAATATAGATTTATAATAACGCGAAACATCTGTTGATGAATTACTTCTACCTATGGGTTTTGTGTTACGTAACAGTATATTAACAGTTACTTAACATAAATACATTTCATATCCGAATATCACAGATTTTTCGACAATATCTTGTCAGCTAGGTGGAATTCAGTCGTTGTCTCGAGGATAATTCTAGATGTCGGCTACTCTGATCTCTTGTTTTCCATAGTTTTTCCGGTCAACACCAGGCGAATGCCAGAACAGTGCCCTAAGAAACAGGCCACGGACCGCGTGCAACTTTCCTTCCCCTTCCTTGTCCTATCCTCACCCCTTACACACACTTACACTAACATGCACTACACTACCTCTCATGCCGGGTGACCGGTCGGGAGCTTAGAGCTTATCCCAGATGAAGCGGAGCCACGCTGTTAGGGAAAACCCCGCCAACCGAAGGTAGGTCGGCGCCGGGTCTCACCATCCAAACAGGAAGATCACCGCCCCCTTTCCCGGGAAAATCATTAATTTTTTAGGGAAACCCAAGGCCTTAGTTGACGCCCCCGGTTTTTGGTCCGAAAAAAACCAAGTTTTTCAAATAATTTTTGGTTGTTAAAAAAAATGATTCTAGGCAAAACGAGTTATGTCTGGAGTAGATACATGATAGTGTGATTGAAGTTGTCACTAGTCATAAAAATGTAAAATTATCCATGAATTAAATTTTCTAAAGATCTTCAAACTTTTCCCCCCTTAAAAAGCAATATTGGAAAAAAGATGTTTTTTTAATAAAATCTTGGTTAAAATGATTTTGAAACTAGGCCCTTTTAAAATTTTTTCAAAATATGAACAGTTTTCACGTTGCCTGAAAGAGAGGCAATATTTAAACAATGATTTTCTCAAAACGGATCCAAATCTATTCTTTAAACTTATTCTTTGACCCCAAGAAAAGGCCAGAAAAGTGCCCTGGCCCCCTTTTTCGGAATTTAACATTTTAAAAATTGCAAAAAAAAAACATTTAGTACACTATAAAAGACTGATATATTCTTCTGAATTGAAATTTTCCAAAAATCAGATTCAAAAAAATGAAAAACTTTTAGAATTAACGAGAGTTTTATGGATTTTCATTTAATTAAATTTAAAAAAAAATTTAAAAACTTTATTTTTAATAAAAATGAACTTAAAATTTCCCCCCCATTAAAGGGAAAGAAAAAGGATGTTAAAAATACATTTCTTTTTTTCTTGATCCCCAATTTTCGTTGCAAAAAAAATAATAAAAATATCATTAGATTTTTGCGTCCGCAAAAGCAGCAACAAACCCTGCTGGTGTACCGAAGGAGGGGAATTAGCCCCTTTGAGTTCAAATTGGCAAAAAAAACATTTACCCTGGTTGAAACATTTTACAGTTTCATGTAAAATAGTTTTATAATATTGGAGCCGTTACAAATAATCCCTTTTTTAAATTACAAATATGGTGTTGACATCTAATTTTATTCCCTTTTTTTCATCAAATGTAAAAATTGAATTTTGGTGACTAAACCCAAGTACTTATTTCCCTAGACAGATGTTTAATTTTTAATAAAATTTTGTAATAAAAAATTTTTTTTAATACGATAATTGTCTCATTTTTTCCAGAGTCAAGCACATCACCCCGTTTTTTGCCGAGTTTTCAAACAAACACTTCTTGACTCAATCTTCTGTTTTGTTACCATCTATCGGGTGGTTTAGAACATCGGAAAATGCTAAAGGAGCGGGGGCAAAAAGGGGGGGAAATCCCCGGTTATTCCGGCCCAAAACCATCCCCTTTCGCTGTGTGGAAATTCCCCATGGCGAAAGGTCGATGCCCTGGACATTTTTATTACGGCGGAATTATGAACAGCGGGGCCCAATAGATTTGTTCGATAGGGTTTGATCCGGGGTGAATCGCCCGCATGCTACAAAATAACGGTAATGAGGGACGTCGCAAACCCGGGGGCGGGTGGGGCATAAACCCATGTCCTGCAGCCCCTTTGACCGGAGGTCCGGGGTGGGGCCCCTGACGGCGGGGGATTTCCACCTTTGCAGATCCAATTCGGTCCGGAGGAGAATTTAGGGCAGGCGCTCGGTCGGTATTTTTCCGTATTTCTCCGATCAACACCGGGACTGCCAGCGTACCCCCCGGGACGGGCCCGCGGATCTGTCTTCTTCCTTGTCCATCCCCCCCACACACACACCCACCCTGCATCACACTATCCCCCTATTCGGGGAGAAGGTAAATTTAGAGCTTGTCCGTTGGGGGGGCCCTTTGGAAAGGGGCCGAAAACAAAAAACCAAACAAACCAATGTTTTTTTCAGATCTGCCCTTCCTTTTCCTTGTCCCCCTCTCCTTACAGACACATACAACATACTAATATCACATTTCCGGGGGACCAAGGGGGCTTGGTTTTCCCGGCTGCAAAAAAATTTAAATTTTCCTTTTTATACACAATTTGGGTTTTAACCATTTTGAATATTACTTTTTTTAAAAAAACAATCTTTAATCTACGTTTTTAATTTAAAAAAGATATTAAATTTTTATGTCAGGAACCCGGGTAATGAAAATAGTTTAAAAAGAAAACAAATAGATAAAATTAGGTTTGTTTATTTTTATGGAGTTTTTGTTTATTTTTTTCGTCGATATCGACTTAAGTCATTTTGTATTTTCCATAATTTTAAGCTGTTTTGTGGTATCATTCATTTTAATATCATTTAATGATACTTGTTAAATTATATTTACGAGATGCAAAAATGTTCTTTTAGAAATTCGGGAAACCTCTTCGTTTTTCGCTCATGAATTGTAATACCCAAATTTGATTTGTTTTCCTTTGGGCCCATCAACGTCATTATCTTTTGATTTTTGGGGGAAAATAAGGACAGAGATTTTCTGGAAGATAACAATCCAAACCAAAAGTTTGCAACTTGAGTTCACTTGAACGAATGGAAGAAGCCTTCATTACACCTGTAATGTGTGCAGCTAGATTGTTCATTTGAAGTGGTTTTGATCACATTTTTACGTCATTTTTCTCTTTTAGGATATTAAAAAAATTTAGGATTTATGTGAAATTGCGCCAAACTAATGTAGACAACAACTCTGAGTACGAAATTCTCCCGGGATGTGGTAGTAGTTCAGGTGTGCGTTTGGGAGAAGGGTGATGAAATTTCAATGAGGGAGAAACCAAGCCCAGAGTTCCGGATCAATTTGTTAAGGGACCCCGAGTTTGTTGGTATTTATTGGAAACCACGAAAAACCAGCAATCAGATCCAAACCCACCCTAGAATTCTCCCAGCCCCCAATTGACTTAGCTATCAGTTATTGGAAAACCAACACCAATGGAATTGCCATGGGTTTCTGATCAGAATCCTGCATCAGCTAATGTCACTATGCCTTCCCCGGAGGTCTTGGGGTTCAATTTCCGATGACGGCAGGTTTTTCGCAAACCAGGCAAGTTTTAATAGCTACTAGGTGGTTCAGACACTGCGGGAGTTTTAAAACCCCTAAATGTTTTTTGGACACTTTATCGGTCTCTTCCCTGCTTTCCGATCAACACTAGGCAATGTCGGGCAGTACCCTAAAAACGGTCCACAGACTGCCGATTTTTCCCTTTCCCTCTTCCTTTTATCCTCCCCCCTTTCCACACTTACATTCCCACACATGCCGGGAGACCGGGGGGGGCTTAATTTTCAGGCGAGGCCCCACGGGGGGAGATAAGAAGTGATGCCCCCCCAACGGTGGGCCCCGGGATCTATCAACGGGGAAAAGACCCCCACCCCCCATTTAAAGAACATGCCACCACTTCAGGATTGCCCCCATATTTGAGGGCCCGGAAGCACTAACAATCAATCAATAACCGGGACGGAGGCGCAGTAAGCAAAAGTTGGTCCCCTATATCCCTGGTTGGGCTCCTGCAGCCCGGCCGCGTGGTCGGGTGAGGCGTCGAGCGGGAGAGAAGCGGTGGGCGGTGAAGGCTGCGGCTGAGCTGCGGGAGGCCCGGGCCGAGGGGAAGAAAATTGTGCGGGCGTGCGGGGGAAGGGCGGAAGGGCGGGGGGGGGCGGAAGGCAGGGGGCCGAGGGGGTGCAAACCCCCCGACGCGCCGCGCGACTCACTTGTTTGGTCGACGCCGGCGCCGCCGCCGCCGCATGCTGCTCGTTTGTTTCCCGAGGGGGCGGTGCCGGGGAGAGAAATGCCCTCTGGGGCCAGAGGTTCCGATCGAGCCCCGGGCGCGTGCGTCGAATGGCTGAGCGGCTGCCCCCACCCGGGGGGGCGAGGTGGAACGGGGGTGGGCAAGGGGGACACAGGCGAGTGGGAACCCCAGCGGCGTTTAAAAATCTCAACAAGAGATACGTTTTACACATTATATCGCAATGAATAAGTGAAGTCAAATTTCTGCACTTTTCCGGTCGCGACTTTTCTCATTACAGACTCGACTCATCACATTACCGATAAAGATAAATAGATCGGCTTTGTAACGTGAAATGTTACTAACATTAGGAAATAAATTACCAAATACGTCGATTTAATTCTCGTACAAATCCTGATTTTAGAAAACTCTAAAAAATTTAAAAGTAGTGTCATGGAAAGAGGAAGTTTCACTTAACCACTTACTCATTATATACGTATATACGTAGAAAATAATCATAAACTTATAGTGTCGTGATCTAAAAGTTCTAATTTTTTATCCATGAATAAAATATGCATTTTTTATTAATAATAAATGTTACCACATTTTACATTTACATCCTTGTACATATTTGCGCCTGAACCTCCAATTAACAATATAAGCCCTTCTTGAGACAAATGCAGTTTAAGCTTGTGCATTTTGAGACTGGCACGATGGGGGTAGCTTTATTGTTCTCCGAAGATCTTTAGTTTTCTTCAAAAAATCTTTAGTTTTCCCAAAAGACGCGACACTGAAGGCAGAGGGAGACCGCGCAAAATAACATTTTACTTTGAAACTACAGTTCTTCTCAGCGCGCAGAGAGCAGAACTGACTGGGTAGGTGAAAGACGCTACGATTTCAAGGAAGCTCAATTCCCCGATGACGCCACTTTGTTAGGAACTTCATTGAAACGCGAACAAAGACCAGTCATTGGTCACTGTCTTTTGTTTCTACATGTACCAGTGAGTACTTTTCACTGTCAAGAGTTGTTATTCGTCATGCACAGTCAGTGCATAATCTTAGCCGGCCACATAACATGTTTCCATTGAATGCCGACACGTGCGCACGAAACGTGTGCAGACGAGGTCAGCTGACGGGATGTGTGACGAGATGATCGCACACGTGAATAAACGCCAAGCATGTGACATGTAAATTATTCTTGACATAGTGTCTGTATCAAGATTCTAACGCTTTTTCGTGCTGACACCTTAACTGTTACATTCCAGAAAAAAAAAACCGTTCAGCGCTGAGTTGCTTCTACACACAGCGACACAAATTTTCCTCTTCCAAAACTCCACAATGGCTATTTTGAAGCCTTAACAATAAACATTGAATTATTCGTAGATAAATTAAATTAAATACGATTTCTAACATACCAAAAATGTTTAACTAATAGAAAATTTGATTGATGGGGGGAGATTTACTTTTGTAAAAGTAATAATAAGATAGATGATAAAAACGAAAACAAATAACTTTTTATGAACGAATATTTTGTGTTTCGTTTTAGTCCAGTTGTCAAGATTCTAAGCTCCTTCTCAGAGATGTATTTTATTTTAATTGTCCTTCTATTGTGCTCATTTTCTATTGCTCGGTACAAGTAATATTTAAAATGACCGCCGACATTTTTTTCTCCGCGGTTCTCTCAATGAGAGAGCGCGTAACCTCTAACCGCAACATTAAAATTCAACTTTTGAAACTCGCCTAGCACCGATATGAACTCCTCCTTACCTGTAAATGACATGGTGCGCGGACAGGCGGCGTCGTGTTCGGCGGTCGGCGACTCGCGTGCTGTCAGCCGTTGGCGCCGTCAACCGGCGCAGACAGGGGGCTTGCGGCGCGTTAGATTCCATTAAAATGCAAATGCAGGGCTCCCAGGCGCCGCGCTGCGACTCCCGCCGCCATACGCAACGCTCGCGGCGTTTGCTCGCAGCTGCCACGTGTTGCCGCGGCTGTGTCATTTTTTATTGCTGCTGCAAAGAGACACACAAGATAATAATTCAGCTTTTATTTCAGTTATTTCAAACCGGGAGCGGTCGCTCAGTGCCTCAACTGATGCCACTGCAGCGCCTCTGACCGGAGGCCCAGGTTCCACTCCCCACGGCGGCAGGATTACCACACGCTTTCAGCCAGATAGAATTGAGCGCCTGGGGGAGAATTCCAGCGGCCGCCTGCTCTGATCGGTAGTTTCTGGTTTTTCCGATCAACACCAGGCGAATGCCGGAGAGTACCCAACCAAATGGCCGGGACGCGCGATCTGTCCCTTCCCTTCCTTGTCCTATCCTCCCCTTACACACCTACACTAACATGCACCATAGTACCATACTCCGAGACCGGTCGGGAAATTTAGAGTTTTTCCCCTGGGCTGCCCCCTGTGGAAACGGATTTCCCGGAAACACTAAAGCCAAACCAAACCAATCAGTTATTTCAGTTTCACCTTTTATTTTGAAAACAAGATATCCACTTACTATACTTACTTGTAATAATATCATAAGATTACAGATTACATTTACTAGTAATAATATCCAAATATAATTAAAGTGTGGTTTGTGAGTGTTTGGATAATAACACAGTCACATAAAAAGAAAGTTGTCAGACCCAAAGAGCTAACATATTTCTTATATGTCGACATGTTTATTTAAACCTGCCCATTTTTTGGCCACTATCCACCAGGTTTTGTGTAAATGCAAAACTGCAGTGAATTTTTTTTTATTGTAATTTTTACGGTTTTTTTTTTTTTGTGATTAAAAACGGAAGTTGGGAACCAACTCTGACGTCCGTTGGGTTTCAGCGTGGACATACATACCAAACATGTTAAAGTCTTGGGTCTGAAAAATTTAACTTGAAGAATATAATGCCACAAGACCTCACAATCTAGTATTCGCATGTATTTTTTGCGATTAAAAAAATGGAGGTGGTAACGCAATTCTGACTTCAGATTTGAATTCAGTGCGTTGGCATACATAGAGTTTACATGGGGCTGCCTTTGGGTGCCCCAACTTTTTTGCAAATAGCAGGAAATGTTTGTTCACGCAATTGAAGAGAAGACGATGGTTGTTTTCCCGCAGTGAATGGCTCGCCCTGCATATGTATAAATGTTTATGCGGAGCAATCATCAAATATACTTTGTTTCACATAATAGTTTTAAAAAATGCTGTTACTACTTCAAAAGTTTTACACACTTTATATTTTATATTTTTGATAATATTTATTTTAAATAGCTCGATTACAAAATTTGTTTACATTAAGTAGCTTTCTGTTTCTACACGAAGTAAATGGCGTAGATCGTGATATAAAACAGACCAGTAATTTAATTAGAGGCATTTGTATGCCCGAATCAGTGAAAACTCACAAATAAATAAATTCTATGAAAAGATGAAACTTCTATAAATTAGTCTCTGTTTTAACGAAAAATGCAAAATATGCACCTATAATTACAGAATATGTACCAATAGGAACAATCGCCTAAATATGTTAATCTATATTGCATCATATTCTAACGAAATGTCGAGAAATTTCACTTAGCTATTCACTTCGAGCAACGGACAAAATATGCGGTCATAGAAATCCCCTCCCTAGTAATTAATATTAACCGTGATTTCCTTGCAATGCCAACGACGTCTGGGTTTGAGTGAGGACCATGTGAGCCCACCCCGGCGTGGCGAGGTATCCAGGAAATGCCCTTATGTGGGAAATAGCAGAGAAAAAATAAGGAGGGATTTCAGTCTGGGAATGGACGAAGGAACAGGAACACCTACTTAACATGCAGAGCACGCCTCGATGGCGGCAGAGGGAGAAATCTTAGAAACTTCGGTGTAAGTCGGGCAAAGCTTTTGTTTGAAATATTAATTCCTTGAAAGCAAAGAGCGCGTTATTGCCATTCGCTGGGATACGCGAACTCTCCTCGTTGCCTCCGCAAGCGCAGCTCTAAGCTCGCCTGCGATCGCGAGTTTTGAATACTGCCCACAGCACTTACACTAATTCGCACAGGTTCTAATTGACTTCCACTTAGGCTCTTTTAAATAGTAATAATATATATTAATTGATAAGGGAATCATTCAAATGCTTCTTTTCTGTTTTCTGCGATTTTAATGAAAAGTAGTTACTAATTTCGAAGGTACTTTATTCCACTCTCGAACCACAATAATCGCGAACGATTTATTGTATTACTTGGTTTGATATCAGAGGAATTTAATGAGAACTGGATTTCAAAATTTCCCTAGGATAGTTAAAGAAGTGAACGTTAAATTCTAGTCCGACTTCCACACCCCCCGCGTATTCCCAACACTCGACGCTGTCCCCATTGTCCGTCTGTCCTCCCGTCCCCACTACATCCCCAGCACCACCTCCCTTCCCCTTCTAAGTTATTGCGCCATGGCCACCCTCCGCCCGGCCACCCTCGTCACGCCCTCTTTCCTCCTAACCCCGCTGCACCCCGGGTTTCCAGGAGTGCGACGGCCCCGCGCCTCGTGTGGCCCGCCCTTCAACACTCCCACCCTCCCCTCGCCTGGTTGAGCTTTACTCAGAGGCAGCTTTGCCGCTGTCCTCCGCCGACTCGGACCGCGAGGTCCTAGGATTGCAGTCCCCATGGTAGAGAATTTTCCATCCTCACTATCTAGATATTAGTTAGGTCGAATTAGCTGACCGGGAGCGGGTCTGCATCAACTGATGTCCTGCGCGCTCTGACCGGAGGTCCTAGGTTCCCCCCCACGGTGGTGGATTTTCGACACCAGCTTTCAGCTAGGTCGAATCAGTCGCCGTCTGGAGGAGAATTCTAGCGGTCGGCTGCTCTGATCGGTAGTTTTCCGTGGTTTCTCCGATCAACACCAGGCGAATGTCGGAGCAGACGTACCAAAGGCCACGGACCGCGCACGATCTGTCCTTTTCCCCTTATTTGTTTTATCCTCCCCTTACACACACACACACACACACGCACACCACACGCACACAACACACACGCACACACACAGCACACACCCCACCACACGCACACGCACACACACGCGCACACACACACACACCCCACGCCACACACACACAGGGACACACCGCACACACACACACACACACACACACACGCACACAGCACACGCACACACCACACGACACAGCACACACCACACACGCACGCCACACCAGAAAAACACTAACACCACTACACCACCACATATCCGGGAGACCGGTGGGGAGCAGAAACTTGTCGCTGGGCGGTGCCCACTGGGGGAAAGTGCTGGTTAGGGGAAACCCCACCAGCCGACGGTAGGGCCGCGCCGGATCTCGCCATCCAGCAGGGGAGATCACCGCTATCTCCCGAGAAAAAACACGCACTACACTAACGGGACTAATGACCAAAGCAGCTGACGCTCCCGGAAACACGAAAAAATCAATTAATCGATCAATCAACAGCAATCCCTTCGGCCTCCATTGCCATCTTACCATCCGGGTCTCCACCCACAGACACGTCCGGCTAGGCCTGCAACTCCATCCCCCCCGTCGGCCTCGTCCTGCCCTTGGCGGCTGGCCGCCACCTGCTCGCCGCACGCACCAAGACGGATGGCCGGCACGCGCATTAATCTGCCTGTCTTGCGCGGAGGAGGGCGAAGGCGGTCGCTGACGACTATCGACTGCCGCGACCGCTACTCGCCAGGGTCGACCGCCGTCGATGTTCCGATACACAGCGCCGGCCACTTTCAAACACTGATAGGGAAAGCTTTCAGTCCAGCCTTTCCGATTCTTGTTATCAAAGAGAATAAAGTTTTCCTCGCTGCTTTATTATTCGGGAATACATATAGGAAGATACTTTATGCAGAATATTTTAAAACAGTTACAAGACCAGTGGAAAGGGTAACTCTCTTTAGGTACTAGGATATTTATGTACTTGTCACTGCCTTATTATCGAATATCTTAAGAACGTTATTCTTGTTTATAAAGAGCTATGAGAAGAGGTGAAAAAATTGAAAAGGCGCCAACGTCTCGGATTGAAAGCACATTTTGTGCTATACACGAAGAAACGACTGAGCAAAATTCTCAAGGTATTTCTAGTTCTATAGCCGTCTACATCAACAGACTGACGACCTCACGTTTTGTCAGGGATTTCTTATGTCAGTGGGATGCACCTTTCGAGGGTAGATGATCAATTCGTTACTCAGTCACAAGGGTGAGAAAGGAACACGACAGGGACGGAAAATCGCAATCGCTCTGTGACACGTTTTCTATTGTGCAGTATTCACCATTTAAACTGATGAAAAATGAAATACTGAACGATTAGTGGCCTTGTGAATAGCCGAATAAGGCGGTGGAGTGTGCCCCCAAACTAAATCGATAATCGCGATAATCATACGAAGGAGAATACAAAATTACGTAGATTCACAAAAAATCAGCTTCTTAAGGCAATTTGTTAAAAAATACGAGAAACATGTTATGTATATTTTATTTTTCTCTCGGTATCTATTCCGTGTACCAGGCTGAAAAGATTTGCAGATACGATAAAACATAGTTTAATTTGAAGGTATTTTTGTCAACGAATTTTGACGAAAACTTCATACAGAAAAAATAATTTTTTGAAGTTCATTTTCAACGTGAAAAAGGTTTAAAATAATTCTATAACATATTTTTTCGAATTTTTAACAATGTGAACGATAGTGAAAAAATTAAAACCAAGTTTTTCAGTGTAAAAATTTGAACTTCGCGCCTAAATGTGATTAGAAAAAACTGTTTAACCGATATTCAAACACAGATTTAAACACGACGTATAAAATCTTATAGGCATTACATCGATTATATATCAGATATTATTATATCAATCGTAATATTCTTGGGGAAAAGCATGTTGGAAAGAGATGGGTGATCTCTTAGCTCATCCTACGTCAGCCAATAAGCATCAGAAACCAGTGTGTGCCATAATATTAGTGTGAATTTTATTCCCAAAATTTGATTACAGGAAATTGAAACAGACACAAATAAGCACTTTTTTAAATATTACATATTTTATTGTAATTACCCTTTCATGGTGTTATTTTTGGTCGGTCTTTGTTAAAAATTGTCCATTTTTACCACTTAAAAAATATTTTTCAACACTTCTTGTACTCCACGAAACATGACGGCCGACGTCTGGTCTCGCTTTTCAAACGAAGTGCTCACATGGTTCGTGATTGAAACTAGTGCTGTGCGGAACGAGCAAAAATCGATGCACCGGATGAGCCCACTCATATCTTTCCCACCCATGGGAATATCGGGAGGGAAAGATATTTTTCAACATCAGGTCTTTAGGACTACTATTGGAGTTAAGTTATGGTAACTGTGAAGATGAAACGATATGGTGATGATAAGGGGTTATGACAAGGAAAAAGGACGACACGACACAACCCCGCTCGAGAATGGGATTTGTATCCTAATTATTTACAAGCCAGTCATATGAAATGAAAAACCCGGGGGGGATTTGAAGTACAAAATATTTTAAGGTTCTTTTTTTCCTAAATTTCAATTTTCCTTGGAACAGTGAATTTGAAGAATAGAACTAATAAAGAAAAACCCGAAATGTAAGTTCAATACTAAGAAAATATTTCTTTAAAATGATTTACTTTAATCGATAAACATACAAAATAGTAACCCTTTTAATGCTTGCTTATATATATATATATATATATATATATATATATATATATATATATATATTCGCCACAAAACAAATCAAACTGAGTTTGTAAGTTTTAAAATCTAAAAATTAGGAGACAAAAATGTGATGTGTTAGCAACCAGGGAATCAATGTAGTTTAGAAGGTTATGTCAGAATTTTCCTAACTAATTGAGAATGATCTTATATTAGGAATAGAGAATAACGCAGACGCAAGGGCTACAGATGATCATTTATGTTTATATTAGAAAACTAAACGTAAAAATGTACCTGGGCTAAATTCTAAATATTCACATTATTAATTCCTGCAAGTATATTTTAGCTGTAAACATTTTTAATTGAATACCTGTTCATATCCGTATGTAGGCAATATACAAGGTAATATATTGGGTGTTGGAAAGTTTTGAACAGAAGTTGAACATTATCGGCTACTACGATTCATTGGTAAGTTTAATGCCAAATACTGCAAGAGCATTCTTGAACAAAGCTAGGTATGAAATAAATAAAACATGAAAGATATTTTCAACACATGAAAATACGTTTAAAACAGTTTACGGCGCCGGCTACGCCTAATTCAACTAATCTACTGTAAGATGGTTAGTGTCAGAATTTGGAAAAACAATTTTTTATTTGAATCGGAGAACCCAAGTCTCCCCCTGCGTGAACCGGGAGGTCGTAGAATGTGATCTTAGACTCAAAAAATAATAATAAATAATAATAATAATAATAATAATGTGATACATACGTATTTTCATGATACAATGGCAGTTATGTGGTCAGGGGAAAGTATTTTCTCTTCGTTGTTGCATTCACTGATTTATATGAACACTTCATCATCCTAGCACTAGTGCTAAAAATTGAACTTTTTGCACGCTATCCATGCCCTCAAAGAACCGCCTTCACTAGTTGCTGTTTAAATAATTATTTCTGCACACACTTCTGTGGCTTAGATCGAACAACGTTTTCATATAATTTTGAAATGAAAATCTGCCATAAATTATGCATTTTACTCTTATACGTTTCACTAGAGAGTTCGTGAAGGGTAAGCCCAGACATCACTTAGGTGATCAATTGGCATTCCACTTTTTCTTATTGCTTCTCACGTACTTACACTCTTTTCAACTCTCGCTTTTTTTCTTTGCTGTGGATTTCCAGTCATTGGATGACATGCTTTTTGCTCGTATCTAATGTTCTATATGAAAATCTAAGTTTGGTTTGAGGGAAAAACATTTGCACCAGGGCAGGTCCCGGGGCACTGCAAGGAGGAAGGGGTCAGGCGAGAGAAGGGGAAGCCAGCCCGTCTGTCCCTTAAAGGGAAAAATTTGGAAGGAATTTTGATGTCCCTCCACCCCCATGATGAAATTGAACCTCCCGCAAAGGAGGGGAAATGGGTTGGTTGGAGACTAGAAATTTAATCAAACTTTGTCCTTTTTTGTGTTTCACAATTTAATAAATGCGTTGTGGCTACACATTTGGAAGTTTCTTTGATTAAATTTATTTTATACTTCAGTTTTACAATTTCGGGGCCAATTTAGTTTTACATAATACGAATACCAGATGCTTTTCGGAATATCGAAAGTAAATCTAAGCAATATCCAGAAAACGCTTTGAAAGAAATAAGTGAGAACCCTTGACTTGTTATATGGTGATTTAAATATTTGTGTATACTTGCGATAGGCGAGTTGTGATATTCAGTAGAATACGGTTGCGTCCTCAGAATATTGCATTGTGAATCGCTAGATGCAATTACATTAGTTTTCCTTGTGCGAGTAGTGTTGTTCATGTCCGAAAGTCCCAACTCCTGCATTACATCCCTTTGAGACTGAAATGTACACCCGCTATGTTCTCGGGTACATTACGACAAGCGGTCGGAGGCGAACATAAATCATCAAACATTGACGAGAGGTTTCTGATGTAGTTAACCTTAATATTTGGTTTCCTTGTGTGTATTTGCCCAGTAAACAAAGGTTGTTAGATGGAAAATTCACCTAACGCAAATAATAATTTTGGAGAACATCCCGATTCTGTGTTAGATTTGTTGGATCACTGCTTGTGCGCTTGTTAATAACCCCCGGAAAGTCTTCAATACCGATATTTGAGATGAGTTTCCAATCACTGAGCTGTACGTTAGTGTGATTGCATGTACAATGTAATAATAATCAAGTGTTGTTCGAAATAAATGTTTTACCTGTAATTTCATATCGCGTTATGTTTTAGTTTTAGTAACAGGATTTTATACTTTAGTTTATTCGTTCTTAGAACAAACTTCTAGGTTTTAGAATACAAGATGTAGAAAAAAAGTTATGAGCAGGATGGTGGTTTAGAATAATTAATGTTAATGTTCTAAAAGAATATTGCAACGTGCGTCGTGGGATTGAATTTTTATTTAGGTTTCGTCGTATAACAGCATTCTACTCTTTTACACTTAGTACATCTACCCCATTTATTGAAATTGGAATAAATAATGCGTTTAAGATATTGAATAGAAAAGTGTGACCAATAATCATTATTGAGAGATTGAGCGACGCGTCCATTCCGTCATTGCTACTGTATGTTTACATCAAGAACCGCCTTCCATATCTTCACGTCCCTCGCTTACTTTAACGTTACGTTGTGTATAGAGTGGTAACTCCCAGTAAACTGCAAAAAAATAGCCAAAAATTAATAATAATGTTTGGAAATATTCTAGTGATGTCGACTGCGTGTTTGGACATATGCTTGGAAACAGTAGTATTAAAACGTTATTTTGTTCGTTTGTTGTTGCTTCCTATTTTACATATCTATATTACTTTGCATGCATTAGTTATGCATATTTACAAGGTGATTATCTGATGTATACAACAGTAGTTAATTTTGCTGAAAGCAAACGTAAAGTGAACATTGACACAGGTTTAAATCAACGTTTCTATTGGCACCGATTCTTCCTCTGAAGTTCCTTTTCCGCTCATATGGGTTGACGATGAGCAAGCGCATATATCAAAGTTCTGCAAGATTTTGTTTTCCGCGAAATGCCAGCCTACATGCAAATTATAAATGCGAGTGTGAGCCCAATTTGATATAATCTTAAAAATAAATTTCCAAATTGTTTTAAAATATAATTTTTTCAGCGTCTTGATCAAAAGTAAATAAACATAAATACAAGAATAAGATAATAAATGGATGTAAATAATGTGAGTATTTAATTTTATTACGGCTTCATTCAAATAAATATTTACCAAAAATCATGCTTAATGACCTCAAACCTTCAATAGAGGGGTAGTAATGGCCTTTTGTGCTGTTAAGATTTTTTAATTTTAGGGTACTCTTTATCATATTTTTCCTTTATTTTCGGTTATACTCTCCAATAGTCTAAAGTAACGTCATTGATGTTTTCTCTTCTTTTTTAAGCTGCCAACTTTAACCGTGCAAGATTGTTCGAGATTTCTTTCGAACGAAACCATAAAGTTTCTTCCCTTTAAATATACATGAAAAATCTATCGTATGGATTCGTCTTTTATTTCTATTTCGAGTTGCTGTAAGATGTGAATTTAAAATGGCATGCCTCAATTGCGAATAAAAGATTGCGCCCTGGACGAGAACTGCAATTATGATAACGTAAGGGTGACGAGCCTGGAAGAGAGTTTGAAGTCGCCAGAGATGGAGAGCTAGACAGAGATCTCTGACTCTTCCGTCCTTTGTTTTTCCTCTCCCTCTCTTTAGGACGCTTCGAAAACGCTTTTTCTTTTCCGTGAGTTGTTCGCTGCCTGCCTGCTGTCTGCATTCATTTAGACGCTAAGAGTTCCGGCTTATTCCGATGTCGTCTTTTCTTGTGCAGTTCGAAGATATTTATCTTGTTTTTATTTTGTAAATTTTAAATTCTTATTTAATTTTCTAATTAAAGATCTGCCTTTATTCCATTTTTCTTGATGAGTTCGTCGGAAATAGGGGATCCACTGTAAAGAAAATTGAAGAAATCTGTGCGGGATCACTGGTTGGCAGGTTTTATTGAACTGAAGTATTCACTAAAATATTTTGATTATGATATTCATTTGACCGAACATTAATCAAACGCAATTCAAAAGTTAGGAATATCAAATAATAATGGTCGAGTTAGTTTGTGCATCAACTTTCTTCGGTCACTTTAATTTCTCTTGTATTTACTTTCTCAAATTCCATTTACTTAAAAACATTGGCATTATCTAAAATCCCGACCAGATAATATTTTTGAAATACTATCAGTATTTTTGCTCTGATGTCTTTATATTTATATTTTTCATGTAGACGCATATTTTAATTTTTTTTCAAAAAATTCTAAAAATTGTCTCTCGGAACGTTTCTCCACAGAAACTTCATAGCTCTCTATAGTTTTCCAAAATTATATTTATACTAACATAGCCTGTTTTTTTAACACTTCGTTGAATGATGCATAAGGAAACCATTGAGTAACTTGTTACAGTTTTGAAATCACAATCCAGTCAAAGTTCATAGCATGGACACACAATATTTGCTAGTGCTTTTGAGCCTGCTCTCATTTTCTTGCCTCACCCTTTGCAAATCTCGAAGTAACCAATCAATCAGACCTCTTTTTCCCAGAGACCTTTGGTATGCAAACGCAGTGCACACCAAACCCAATTACAGTGTTTACAGGATGTTTTGTGTGTACTCTCTCTTTAGAACACTGTTTTCCATTCACTCACTTCTTTGCGGATTTAATTTCTATTCCACCTTCAGAATGCTTTTTCTTCAAATTAGAAGATTTGTAAATTAATTTACTCACAGAAGTCATTGGATGTAATTCCATAATAGTTAGTGGCAAAAACCGTGGCTTTTTATTACTTGAATCATAATGTTGATTGTATTAAAAATATTATCTATAATGATCTATATTACGAAGAACATTCGGTTGAAGTTTCTTATTTTTAAAACTCAGCTTTTAAGTAAAAAGAAATATTTCCTTCTCACAGACTACAGTCTGAAAAAAGACCTTTGGGAACAGAAATACGAAGATAACTTTAAATGTTTGCTCTAGAAGTCAACTCTCATACGTGAATGTGTAATCCAAAGTAATAAACTTCGTAATATCATTTCCTGTTGAGGCAACGAAAAAGGGGAGAATAAAAATAATAACTATTTTACAATATGTTAATTCAACA
This sequence comes from Teleogryllus oceanicus, assembly GCA_964035755.1. NCBI lineage: Eukaryota > Metazoa > Arthropoda > Insecta > Orthoptera > Gryllidae > Teleogryllus > Teleogryllus oceanicus. Next base: position 83,851,983 of record CAXIVR010000005.1, read on the forward strand.
AGGACCCAAAATGGGTAAGGGCGTTCAATTTTTCAAAATGATTATAGATGATTGAAAAAATCGTCTTTGAATCACATATTTAATAAAAGGGGCTATGGAAGAAATGTAGATTTGGGGCTTTTAAAAAAAAAAAAAAATAATTTTCCCCAAATCCTTTAAACCCCAAACATAATAATCT
>CAXIVR010000005.1:83858114-83871969 GCA_964035755.1 Teleogryllus oceanicus
TTTTTTCTTCCCGAACCGCCACCTCACGCCTCCCCCCTTCGCCCCGGCCCCCCGGAACTGCTCGGTGTGCTCCTCGAGCATTGCATTAAGCAAACAAGAAGATTAAAGTAGGCGCCCAGATTTTTTTTCACCGTTAAAACAGTTCAAAAAGGTTTTTCACTAGTACTGCCGTCAACCAAAATTGTTTCCGACTTCTTTTCCCGAAACCTAAAGAATGGGGGAAATATTAAAGTTAAATTTTTTAAAAAGAACCTTTTTCAAAATTTATTGGTTTCCTCCATCCCTTTTTCCCCCCCCCATCAGCCGGGCCCCAAAACTCCATCGTGAGTGCCCCCTCCTCATTACGGGGTACTACTTTTAAATTAACAAACAATAATTTTTCTCAAAAAAAAATAAAACATTTTTTCTTTCTAAAAAACCAATTTTTTTTCCTTTCTTGGCGTTGAGCCTCAGGTAATCCCCCCTCTTTATATTTTTTAGCGACAAAAATCCCATCACAAAATCTCCCCCTAACTTTATTCATACTTTCAATTCTATAATTTCAAATTTAAATGAATCCTACTCATAACTCACCCAAAAGAAATCTGGTTACCCTTTATTTCTCAGATTTTAAAGTATTACTACATGGTCAAGTTCCTTTCCCGGTTTTAAACCATGATTTACTCTTTGTTGTTTTTAAAAATTATAAATAAAAAAACAAAACAATCAATTACCGTGATTAAAAAAACTTAGTTTTTACAGCATTTCAAGTGACAGTGAACTGCCCGGCAAGTTTATCCTACTCATTAGACTCGAAAGTAAATATTTCAATTTCTAACAATCTTTTAACAAGCACGCCCCAGGGAAAACTTCTCGTCACGGGCCTGCTGCCCCGGGTTACAAATGAGATAAAAGTTCATATGAAAAAAAAACTCCCTTAACCTTTTAAAATTACTAAAACCGATGAAAATGAAAAAGTAAAAAAAACGAAATTTCGTAAAACAACAAATCAAAACCTAAAATTTTTTTCATAATTTTTTCAAAAAAATTTTTTCAGTGCAAGGAGTATGGAACACTTTGAAAAACTTAGGAATTTTAAAACGTAAATCAAATGACAGTTCATTAGAAATTCCCTAGATGACCTAAATGACTTTTTGCTTCCGCTGCAAAAAAATGACCCTATTAAAAAAAAAAGACACTTTACTCTCTGGAATCACATACCCCCACCTCCTGTGAGGTTTTTTTTAAACAATGTTGGAAGTCAAAAAAAAATTGGGGCCCTCAAATTCAAAAGGCTCGGATGATATAACGGAAAAGAAATTTAAAAATTGGTTTTAAGTCTCTTCACCACTCACAATAAACTTTTTTTCCCGGATATTTTCCCCAATTGTGGAAAAGCTTTTCCCCCTCGAAATTTTTTAAATTTTAAATTTTTGGATTATCGACCTATCAGCAAAACAACATTATCAAAGTCCTCGAAAAGTTGTACGTCAACAAATAAACAAGTATCTCCCTTGTCTCTCAATAATTTTCAATCTGGTTTTAGGGAGGGTAGAAGTACCAAACGGCTTTCCGAGTCATCGGACATTTCAATCTCTGGATAAAAGGCAATATAACCCTAACGCTTTTGTTTTTTTGGGGGGCCTTCGATTCGTAAAACCACGACGTGTTTGGGAAATGTAAATGCCTCTTTTTTTCTGATTCTACCTTATCGTGGTTTTAAAATTATTTTAGAAATAAAACAGGTCGTAGTTGAAAAAACACTTTTTCACTAAACCAGTCCCCGGGGAGTGCCACGGGCCCCATGCGGGCACTTTTCTTCCTCTTTATAAATATTACCGTCATGCTATCAAAATGAATCATCATATGTACGCAGATGACCCCCAGATCTACTGTGGGGAAAACCCTTCTGAAATGGCTCTTAATTAGTAAAAAAATCGGTTGCCTCTTTACATGAATGGTCCTGAGCGTTGCAAATCATTAAAAATTTAATAATTATAATTGGGTCTTGTTGGTCCCATAAAGCCTTAAAAAACTAAATTTCCTCATATCGCTGGATAAACCCTATTTTTCCCCTAGCTCCAAAATTAAAATCTCGTCTGACCATCAAAAATTCTAAATTGGGGAAACCCCATGTTCGGGGAAAATTGCCCAAAGTGTTCTTCGATGTACTCCTCAAATGTCACAAATCCTTCCCCCCAAAACAAAGAACCTGTAAAAACCTCTTTTTCCCCCTTGTTCGGGGACATTTGTACTTTCTGAAATCAACTTGACCTCTCCAAGAGTTCAAAAGGGTTTTTGGTTTCAATATAATATCAAAAAAGTATGATCACATATGGATACTACAAAACTAATAACATACTAACGAAAACCTGTTTTATAGTTTTTTCCCTTTTTTACAAAATATTAAAAACGGTGTACCTACCCTTTTTCTCATAAAATTTCTATCTTAAAACAAAAAGATTCGTCTTTGCTTAAATATTCAAAAAAACACTAACTTTTCAATAAATCTTACTTAGTAGCAGATAGAAAAGGAATACCTTAAATGTTAGAAATGTAAAAATCTGCGTCATTCAAAAAAAATTTAAATACCCACGGCTGATTTGTATGTGGAAAAGTGTACTAAATTTTTGGTAAGGGTAATTTTTATATCCTTTTTCAATTTTTCCCTTTCTTGTATTTTTTAAAATTCTTAAATGGTTAAAATTTAAGTTAAATGTCATTTTATAGGGCTTTTAACGTTTTTTTTTCTTTTCTTTGTTTTCTTAAGTTAGTTCTTTTTAATTAACAAAATTTTAATTAGTCTAAAAAAAGTATATTATAGGGTTAGAGGTTTTTTTGTTCCCCACCCGTATTTCCGTATTTTTTTTTTCATTATTGTCTAACTTTTTAGGGTCTGTGGGTCTCTTTTTCCCGGGACATGATTTAAAACTAAATGCTAAGCCACCGCCATGGTTTGTGCATTCTCATTTGCTTTTAGTTCTGAAAAAATTTGGTTTTTGTTCAACATTTTTAAATTTCTAAATTAATATCTCTTTTTTTTTCGGCAAACCTTTAGAGTTTTCCTGAGTCAAAAAATTTTGTTTGTTTTTTTAAAATTATCTTAAATACATTTTTGTTGCTCAATGTTGAAACATGACACTTCCTTTTTTTTCCTGGTTTTCCAGGTCGTTTAAAGGCAAATGCTGGGATTTATTCTTGTGCTTTTGTGGGCCCCAGGGCATGACATCTGAAGTTTATTATTTACTTATACTAACTTTATTATTTACTTGTTTTTATTTACTAAATGTACCTAAAATTGAATCTATCTATAAATGTTTTAACGTGGTTGGGCGGAAGAGCGGCCTGATGGCCGAGTCTCTCACATAAATAAGTCATTTTATTATTATTATTATTTTTTATTATTTATTTATTATTTTATTATTATTCTTGGTACGGATTAATCCTCCTTTTCTATATTCTTATTCTTGGTACGATTAATTGATTGATTGATTTTCTATTTCCAGGCCGTCAACTGCTTGGTCATTGGGCCCGTGATGTAGTGCATATTTTTCTAGGAGATGGCGGTGATCTTCTCCGCTGGATGGGTCGGGTCCGACCTACCGTCGGCTGAGTGGGTTTCCCCTACAGAACTCTCCCCGGAGGCGCCCCCCAGCCAGGACAACTCCTCCTCCCCCCCGGTCTCCCGGAATATCATAGTGTGTGCATGTTAGTGTAAGTTGTGTGTAAGGGAGAGGATGAAACAAAGAAGAGGAAGGAAAGATCGCCGCGGTCCGTGGCGCGTTTGGTAAGTCTGCTCGGCATTCGCCGGTGTTGATCAGGGGAAACCCTGGAAACTACCGATCAGAGCGCCGGGCCCCTGAACTCTCCTCCAGGCGGCGACTGAATTCAACTTAGCTGAAAAGCTAGTGTCGAAAATCCTACCGCTATCAGGACTCGAACTTAGGACCTCCCGGTCAGAGGCACTGCAGTGACATCAGTTGATGCACTGAGCTACCGCTAAGGGTACGGATTAATCCTCCTTTACTTTCTTATATGGTAACTCCGTATAGTAGTTATTGTAGTCCGTACGTCTTTGTCAAGGGGACCGCCAGGTAGCATCTCGGCGTACGCACCTCCCTCTTGCGCGCTCCTGCATCACTACCCAGCGTCCAGAATTGGGAAGGAGTCTCAGTGCATCAACTGATGTCACTGCAGCGCCTCTGACCGGGAGGTCCTAGGTTCTAGTCCTGATGGCAGCAGGATTTTCGACACTAGCTTTTCAGCTAGGTTGAATTCAGTCGCTGTCTGGAGGAGAATTCTAAGGCGGCTGCTCTGATCGGTAGTTTCCGTGGTTTCTCCGATCAACACCTGGCGAAGGCGAGGCAGTACTACCAACGCGCAGGACCGCCCGCGATCTGTCCTTCCTCTTCCTTGTCCTATTCTCTTCCTTTATCATTATTGATACCAGACTACACCTTTTATTTACTTATGTATTAGAAGGTATCTATCTGACCAACTATGTAATTAATAAATGAAGTATTTATGTAGTGTGCGATTTTTCTCACACATTAATCAGTAATGGTTCGACAACAGGAAAAATCTACCATGGTTATGATGAGGACGGTGTTTGCAAGATTACTTTGAATGCATAAGAAAGACACAAAAGAAGTCGAGTTGATGTCGAAAATATGACGACACAGTATTTGCATTATAAATTCACTTTGAAAGTCAACCCAACTCAAACTATAACCATAAACGTTTTTACTCACAATAAAGAGATATTGAATGCTGACTATTTAAACACGCTGCAAAATGTTCAATGGTAACAACTACTTAAAACATTTGTTAAGATCTTATTTATTAAAAATAGAACAAGTTAGGTTCAATTCGACTTCCTATAATGAATAATAACATGTATTTTTGCAAGTACAAGAAAAGTTGATACATATTTTAACCAGGACAGGTGCAATCATAAATCGGTTCATTCCCAATAAACAATGGAGATATCACAACGCTTTTAAATATTAATACGTGTGGTGGGAATAGTATTATTTTGTTCGTTTTCACGTCGAGATTCGCGATTCTGGAGCTCATGATCCTCCTGACAGGTAAACGGAACTCCACCTTTTTGCAGCGCCTGACGTCGAACCCAAGCTTATGTAGAAACTCGCACTAAAGTCAAAAGTGTGAAAGTGCGTTTGAATGAAAGAGACCGAATTGATTGGTTTATTTTGCCATTAAACTACCCGGTTTCAGCTGAATGTTGGTTTCGGTTAGTTAGCAGATTCCATGGTGATTATAGCGTAGTATAATCACGATATTCATTGTTTCGAAAATATTTAAAATTAGTACTAACTAATATAATAACATTAGTACTACTAGGTTTACAAGGAAAAGATACTAGTTCAAAATCATGGGGCTAGAGACTTACAGATGAACTATGTCTGCAGACAGATTTTGTGGACCACTATTTCTGAAGGTTTCATTGCTAACTAAATAATATTTAATTCAAGCTTTGAATAAAATGTCTGTCCAAAACATCCTCAATGCACCTATCGATAAAATCTATCTTCATTATAGTTCTCATCTCCAGGCTTCTAGTTCAAAATGATTTAAGATCTTTCCGTAAGTAATCTGAATCCCAACCAGGTTATGGTGAATATGATGGTACTATCTCCGGCCATGGCTGCTCAGCAAATCCCGCCGCTTAAGTGAATCCTCTCCTGTTTAGCGGCATTTGTTTTACTAGTATCCTGACAATGGAGTGAATAGATAAATATACACCTTCAATGGAACTTTCACTTACTACATACAATTTAATACAGGAAAATTGATTGAGATTTCAACGAAATAAATGTTTTGGAGTCCCTGATACCGTAAGTGTGTGTGTGTGTTGTCAAAACGTCCGTCCGTCCATCAACACTATTTGCACTTAAACTAATTTGAAACCTTTTTCCCAAGTTGAAGAAACACCATCTGTCTTAGCTGAAGTTTCTGAGGTTTGGAAAGATTCTTTAAAATTGAGTAGATACTTTACATGAAGCTTCCATTTCTCACAACTTTTCAAAAAACGGCTAATTTTTCTTTAAATTTTGAAAGTTTTATGTTAAATACACTTGAAATGTGATATAACTCCACTTTACTGGTTAATTCGTACTAAAAATTGAAAAGTTTGAATTTTTCGAAGCATACGATTATAAAATTGAAATACAGGGATTTTTCTTCAAATGAAATTCTGTTGCCTACGTATAGATATTTCATTAAAATTATGTAGATTTTTGTTTTAGTAGTCGTGCAATAGTATACACATTTGAAAAATTTAAAAATGACAAAGAAGTTTTTTCAAAACGGCTGTAAATTTCTTTATAATTTTAGTAGGATAGTACTAATTAATTTATCCAAAGAACAAACGCTTCTTATAGTCTATTCTTCTGGTTTTCGAAAACACAAAGTAATTTTTTGACTTGTCTTCACGTCGGTAATATAATATGGATATAAGCTGGTTTGAAAACTCAACTGTTTCTATAAAAATACTCAAAATTCCGCATTTTAGAACACTCAATTGCCATTTCTTCAAAATGGCTCAATTTTTTAAAGTTTTTAAAGTTTTTAAAAGATCTTTGTTTTGTCAAAAAATACACATATAATTTTAAATATTTCACAATTGTAATATGCACATTTCACCATTTTATATATTATTACATTTAGAAGTGTAAGTATGCTTCAATTACTTTAAAATGAATTTTCGAAATCAAAGATTCAATAAAAGGACCTTAAAAATTGCATGTAATGTAAAATGCTTAATAACCATTTTCTTAGGAATGGTTTCAAATTTGTCAGTGAAAATTTATATTTAGAACGAGTTTTACTCTTCTTTCGTGTATTCTGAAGTAATACTGGTTGTTCTACTAGGAGCAAAAGAGAAGATATTTTAAAATGTAATTGGGGTGGCGATAGATACAGCTGGGCTGTGACAATGAAGCAAGGTCTTAAAACCATACCACACCTTGAAATTAGAAAATTGGTATGAGAAAGCCAAAGCATTTTGGTAGCACTCTAGTTTCGTAATCAGGGCCTGGTAAATGCTTTTTCCACTGAAAACTGGGCTGCTCTGCTCAGCATTACATAATCCCTTTATACTGCCTATACATCTGGTTATACGCATGTATACGAGGAAGTAAAATGACATGCACAGGAATTATATGAAATGAAATGAAATGTTATAAATGTTCATTAGTGTTGATAAATCTATCTGTAACAAAGAAACTTATTGAGAGAAAATACAATAATTGTCATTTTAGCCATTTAAAATAAATCAGATATCCCATTTTATTTTGCATTATATTTCATTTATGAATGATATCAAATAATTTCAGATAATGAACTTGAGAAACGCTAATATTGAGAAATAGTTTTTAAATAATTTAATATTGAATTAACCATTAGAATGTTTTCACTTAGCATCATAATTGTATTTACGATAATGTTTGGGAGAAGAACTTAATAATTATTGAGCAGTATCAGAATTTGGCCTTGAATATATAAGGACTAAAATATACATTGTGGAAAACTAAGCTACGTCTTTAGAATCACCTCAATGACTACATTAATTTGTTACTATTTCCATACTTGAACAAAAATGTACCATTGTCATATAGTTTGTTATCTACTAACACAGAAGTGAAATGAAATGATAATTGCCTGCAAAAGTTTATCGGAGCCTTTCTTTTGCAAAGTGTATTATAACACAAAACAAAAGTTAGTTGTGTAAATAATAAAAACGTAAAATTGGTCCTCTTTACCTGGGCTGTTTCAGTTTCATAACCCTTTCGACCTTCAGGCCCAAAAGGTACGCCACTGAACTCACATTACACCAAAATGAAGCTCTCTACTGCATTGAATTTCAAATAGTGTTTCAACATTAATCGCCCAGTTTACATGTTGTTGAAATTAAACAGACTTCAAGCACACAGAATACCTCTTGTAATAAGAGATATTTGTCGGTTGGTTATGATTCCGCGCGTCAGTTTAGGTCATTAGTCCTGTAAGTGTAGCATGTTTTTCCTCGAGATGCAGGTTATCTTTCCTGCTAGATGGCGAGATCCGCGCCGACCATCGTCGGCGGGCTTCCAACCAGAACCTCCCACCAGCAAGGCACCGCCCTGCAATGGTACGCGGCATTTATTGCCCTGACCGGTCTCCGAATATAGCAGTGCATTAGAGATATTAGTAAAACCACTTCCATCTGTACCCAATTGCATGCAAAGGTCCCTGTAAAAGGAAGAGGATCAGTTGACGAGAGGGCCGTCCCTAGCAGACGGTCGGCAAAGAAGGGTCAGCAATTTAGCAAAACTCAAAATCTAATGTACATAGTCACGGAAGCGTATGGTAAAGAGATTTTAACACTGTTTTGTTGTCGTTTTACATCTAAAACAAGGAACAAAGCCGCTCTTAATAAACTGGCGTTAGTTAACGTTTTAATAGAACACACTTAATTAAAAACAATCTAAACAAACGATTTATGCTAAATCTTGTATGAATGAGTACAATTCATTTCAAGAAATGAGGTATCTTTTATAAGGATATTTTTCATGTGCATTATGTATTTTTGTCGAAGTAACTAATATGCTCTTTAATCTATAAAGTAATTGATTATCTCTAGGTTAATAGAAAGCGTGCTAATAAATTACACCACAAAAATTAAAATGCACATCTACCATTCAGAATTTTGAAAATAAGCCAAATCTTTTTAATTAAGAAACAATATGATATTGTAACCAAGGTTTTGTAGTCGGCTATGAAACATGAACAAAAATGTACATCACATGTTACGTACCTACAAATAATCATATATATAAACAACGAATGAATAAAACTAAATTGTAATCAAAACATTAGTCTTAGGATTACGAATGTAAAAATGTAAACGCTGCCAGTTTACCAGTTCTAAAAAAGTATACTATACAACAATGGTTTTACCAATATTTTTATACGAATTCTTCACATCTGTCTCTACCCATGGGAAGTAATGTTTCATGACACCTGCACTTTCTAATATTTTATCCGCAATATCCTCAGTACCTTCCACAAGGAAAATATCTCTTGCAAACAAACAATGCAGCGCACACTAAAGTAGATAGTTTTCACACAAATGTATGCTATCTCTCACATGCCTGGAATTGAGATGTGCTTGAATTTCAAAATTTTAATTATTCTTAAATGGAAACAAAAATATTGAACGTACATGAATAAAGGTATAATTGTAGTCGTAGATATAAGGAAATCCTTAACTCATTGTCGCTTGTTATCTTGAGTACCTACCTTGTGCAATTATCCTCACTTTACACTTTTTACACATACATGTATGTAAAAATGTATTACTAAAAGAAATTGAAATGACACATGGGCGATAATACAGATAAGTCCTTCTGGTTGGTTGTTATTTATCGGCAATCGATTTACAACACAACTAAATTAATTTAGTTATTATTTATGACTTTTCGCTCCCTTAATTGGCTGCGTTATGTCGATATAACAGTTCAGAATTACGAAAATTATAATGTATTTCATCGATAATATACGTTTCTGGCGTACGAAAAATCATTATATGAAATTGATATTTTAAATAATGTTAGTACGCATAATCAGGTTCATCAGCAACCTAAAATAACAAATAATGTATAACTTTTTAATTGTTGCGCCTTACTTCACCGAGGGTATCGTGCTGTTACGTAAGCGCGAATAAAAAGCTGATCTCAGATACCTGTCGGCAGAACTGGTTGCAGCGATGAAGCCTGGCGCATACACATTGCTGCGGCAGTGCGCCAGCGTGCCAGTTGACGAGCAGAACTGCCGTCACCGGTTGCTATTTCGTCAGGCTGTTGTGGATGAGCACTCGTCACAGGTCATCACGTACGAATCCACAAAGTACGTATTTGCAAAGAGAGCTCGTTTGATTTGTGCACTAACACATTCGTTAGGAAAGCCTAAATATCATTGTGCTTGGATGAAAGGTCTGAATAGTAGTATCCAACTGTTGGGGATGACGATTGTTGACCACACCAGACATCTACCATTTTGTTATTACTTGTGCTGAAGACTTGAGGTTTCCGGATGCTGACTACAAAGTCATTAGTTCCGTAAGTGTGTTACTGTTTTACCGCGGAGGTGTCAGGAACTTTCTGATGAATGGAGATCCGTGCGGAACTATAAGTTGGCTTGTGGGTTTCCCAACCAGCTATCTACCATAAGCGGAGCACCATTCAGCTAGGACAAGCTCTGCCCTGACTGGTCTCCAGACTTCGTGATAGTGCAGTGGAAGTGTGCGTGTGTGTAAGTGAGGGGGGAGGGTACGACAAGGAAGAGGAAGGAAAGATCACACGCGATCCGTGACCCGTTTCTTAAGGCACTGCTCTGGAATTCGCCTGGGATTGATCGGAGGAACCACGGCAAACGACCGACCAGAGCAACTCGGCCACTAGGAATTTCTTGTAGACAGCGGCTGAATTCCAGTGCTACGTAGCTAGTGTTGATTGATTGATGGAATTTTCATGTTTCCAGGCGTTAACTGCTTTGGTCATTAGTCCCATGTGTAGTGCATGTTTTTTCTACCTCAAAGAGATAATTTGCATCATTTTACAAATAATATTGAATAGAATCCTAAAATTCTCTTCTAAATCTGTAGTGAATGTATATTGACAGGATGGAGTGACATATAAACTAACGTCATATACTGTCCATAAAGGTATTTTATACTATAATTAATCCGACTTTAGTCCAATGATAACTGCATTTCAGATTTAATCAAAATAAAAGAAAAACTAAAAATATTTTAAACTTTACTGTAGCGTATTGTCGTTAATTTGTCTGTGATCAACGCATTTGTCACTATGAAATGTCATATGAAAAGTAATTAATGTTTTATTTCAAAATTGAATGAATGAAATGAAAATAGTTTGAAAGTTTGCCAGTAGATAATCACGTTTCGTTCAGAGGAAATTATTGTTATTGGCAATTAGGACAACATTTTCATTCCTGTTACCTGAAGGCATCTATACGCATATGGGAAAGAATATCTCCTAATGTTAAATCACATATTGAAATATTCTACATTATGTTTTGTAATGATACCTGTTTTCCAACAAGAGTTTTAAAATGTTTATAGAAATTGTGGATGTAACTTATCCCAGTCTAAGGACGATGTACTTATAGAGTTATCAAAACAGATAAGATAACTCTGCATGTGCAGCGCATTGCAGTGGAGCTAAAACGTCGTCATTGTTCTCATCTAGGAAATGTCTCTGGTCGCGAAGTAAGTTCGGCAGTGCTTTATTTACATACAATTAAACGTGTTTAGAGACCGTTTAGGTAATTCATACTTTGGTCTTTCTAGGTTCACTTCTCAAACCACGCTTGGTAAATCAGGACAATCCAAACACAAGATACAAATTTGTACAAATTTTTACATTTTCGAACTATATTTCATATTTGCTTATATTTATCTTATTTTGCAAAATATAAGCAATTTTCAATTTTAAATATTTTTCCTAAAACTACACCACATTTATTCCTCAAATTTTTCCTCGAATGTATCAAGAGGTGGAAATAATAGGTTTTAACTCATTCTTGTGAACTCAATGTATTTTCAAAGATTGCAAAAGTTAAAATTTCAAAATACGAAAATGATGATAAAGCTTTTTGCCCCAAGTATGATCTAAAACATCAATTCTTTAAAAGGTATCTACAGTTTTTTTGAAAACAAAATATATTCGTGTAATTTATGCTAAAAGTTAATGCACTTATAAAAACGCTCCTAATCCGTCCTTCCTGAAATTCCCTTCACTACCTCCATTTTTCTTTAAATCGCCAAAACTCCGTGAAATTGTATATCTTGTTTTGGGGTTGATGTCAGATCCAAAGACTTTACACATGTAGTGACGCTGAATCCGAATCGTGCCGGATGCGCCACCAATCTTCAGGTTTTCGAAACTGCGAAAACCACCGTGAATTTGTAGATTGTAAATTCATATGGTGTTTTGCGTTTTAAAAGAAACTGAGGGTTTGATTGATTGATTTTTCGTGTTTCCGGACACGTCAACTGCTTTCGGTCATAGTCCCGTTAGTGTGTGCAGGTTTTCCGGAAGATGGCGATGATCTTCCCGCTGAATGGCAGATCCCGCGCCGACCTACCGTCGGCTAGTGGGGTTTCCCAACCAGGACTCTCCCACCAACGGGCACCGCCCCAGCCGGGACAAGCTCTAGAATTCTCCTCCAGACTCGCGACTGAATTCGACCTAGCTGAAAAGCTAGCCGAAAATCCTGCCGCCGTCAGGACTGAACCCGGACCTCCCGGTCAGAGGTGCTGCAGTGACATCAGTTGATCACTGAGCTACCGCCCCGGCAAAACTGAGGTGGAGACTGTCTTAGATTCGGATTCAGCGCATTGATATTCGTTGAGAAACAGTGTGAGTCTGGGTCTGACAAGAACCAGCGAAAACTAAAACAGAAATGCAATTTAGAAGGCATTAGGTATTAGTGATACTTGAATTAGGTATTAGTGAGTTTAATAAAGACATAGAATGTGGCGTTTTAGCGTGAAGAACAATTGGTGTGGATTTGATACTTATGTTAGTGATTAATATATTCTTAAATGAGCAAAGTAGGTACAAGTTTCAGTAATAATTTTCATTAAATCATCTATAACAATTATTGTGTATATTAATAAATTGTTGTATAGATTTTCTTTAAACTCATTATCATTTCCCCTTGTTATTTCTTAATGTTTTATGTGGTGTAGAATCATCGAGTTCTTGATGGCTTCTGGCTGGTGATATCTTCCTGGCGGAGCTGGCGACTAATCTGCCTGAGAATCCAAAGTGCGGCTCGCAGAGAAGATTGGCGGCCTGACCCCTATCCCTTGTGGAAGCGGGGGTCCCAAGTCCGTTACAGCACGGGGTGAGAACCATGGATTGGATTCGTTGTCAGCGCATTGCGAATGTGAGGATACGAGGCAGCGGATTCACCCCGCAGGGCAAACTAATTGATTAAATAAGGTGGCTTTCGTTCTCCAGAGGGGATTTATTATTGGGGTTCGGGGTAACAACGCTGGGACATGACCCTAATTGCAGTGCATAAGTTTGGAAGGAATGGAAGTTCTCCTCCCGCTAGATGGTGGATCTCGCCAATTTAGATGCCATCGGGGTTTTTTCCGGTTTCCAAGATGTCGCCCCCATCATTGGGTCCAAATGAAGCACCTATTGGAAAATTTTTGATCTTTTTTAAAGGTTTTGACGTCATTGATCACGACATTTACTTTCAAAATTACCTTCTTTGGGAACTGTGGTGATTTCCTAGATTAAGTGTATCTTAAACAAATCTTAGAGAGTAGAAATATATTACTGGAATGATGGAACATTATTTCACATTTTTCTGACTTTACAATTGCATTTGGGGTCCTCAGGATCGATTTAGAACCTATTCTCTTTCTATATACTAAAACGATGCTCTCGACGATTCGAAACAGAATAAATTCTTTGCAAAAAGAAACCGAAATATACAATATCAGATTTTCAAATTGGTTTAAATAGAAAATTAATAGAAATGAAAGAAAACGTTTTTATGAGTTTTCCTTTCAAATGAACATTTATATCCATTGAAAACAAACGGTGCACGTTGACTGATCTTAAAGCAACAACATTTTAGGTCTCTAATCAGTCAAACCTTAAATGGAACGTCCTTTAAATGAATTGAACACAAAATTAAGTTCAGATGTAGCGTTCAGAATTCTTTCAAACAGCAGCCTTACTGTTTGTTTGGATATTTCATGAAATCTCCCCGAGATATGACATAAATTTGGGGAAAAAATCTTATAGTCCCGGGGCTTTTTGATAACAAA
>CAXIVR010000005.1:83872069-83884547 GCA_964035755.1 Teleogryllus oceanicus
TTGCAAACGTGTAACTTGTTTCCTTTCAGGTTTTGTGTTCTTTCTCTCCGATTATTTTTACTTTTTTTCGATAATTTATGATCGTGTTTTCCCTTCGCCTATCTCCGTTGTTTAATTCCGTTCGCCTATCTCCTTTCCCTTGATTCCCGCGTCTGATTCCCGCGCGTTTCCCGTTCGTCTGATTCCGTTCGTCTGATTCCGTTCGTCTGTTTCCTTCGTCTGTTTCCGCGTCTGTTTCCGTTCGTCTGTTTCCCGTTCGTCTGATTCCTTTTTTAAATTTTAAATTTGCCTAAGTTCACTGTTTTTTGGAGGGAAGTTCGTAAACCACAATCACCCTGAAGACCATCTGAGAAAAAAAAATCCATTATTTATGGGTTTTTCTAAAATTATTTTGGTAGGTACCAAGAAAAATATTTTAACCCTTAATTTTTTTTAAAGGGGTTTTAAGTTGAACTGTGATCTCATTATAGAAGGTTTTGAAAACCTGAGATTTGTTAAACAGCTGTTTTGCCTAGTGTGATCTAAAAAAAATTATGTTTTATAAAATTTTTTCATTTAAAACAGGTTTTTTTTATTATAAGAGAACGCTTGTCCTACCGGTTTTTTCTATCAAAATCCGGCATCTACATCAAATTTGGGACTTTTGGACACCTCTTCACCTCGTAGCTTCAGATTTGATTTTTTTTAAAAATTTGAAATTTTTTCAAGCGTTTCTAAAGGCAGCTACAGCCCCTGGGCCCTACAGGGTTCCACCGAACAGGTGCGAGGGTCACATACTGCAGGCGCTACCCACGTATTCTTTTGGAAAAGGGTTCCAAAATCGATCCATTCCCCCCACTGCTATGACCCCCCCCTTCAGGTTTTTTTCCCCCTTCCCCCATATAAAGGTGCCCCGCCAAACCCCCTCTCTTTGTTCTTTTTTTTTACAAAGCTCCCTCTTGTTATTTCAGCTGCGTCCAGGGGATTTTGAAATTTTTCCCCTTCATAAACCCCGGCTCCTTGAGTCGTTATGTTATCAAACTGTATATGTATTTTTTTATGTTTTTAATTTTTTTCTTCCCGAGATAGTAGTTATTTATTAAAGATCAGATAAAAATTAAAAGACTAAAATAATTTTTTCTCATTTCGTCAGTAAACCGAGCCATGGTTGTTTTTTTTTTTGGGTTTCCCTTTTGAACCAACAAGTTAATAAAATTGAGCATAAAGGTATTTAATGTTTGATTTATTGAAATGGAACTTTTTTTAAAATTTTGTTTACAATGTTTATTTGTTTGGTGTTTACAAATAGTTATGTTTATGTATGTCGTGACCTCGTTTGTGGAGGTGCGGCTAATGTTCACGGGTTTTTACAAAGGAATGTGCGTTCCCCCCATAAGTAAGACGGCTTGGCCGCGGCAATTTAGGGAAAAGGTGCTCCCGCTGGTATGTCGGCGTTTGGCCCGCATTCGGCACAGGGGAGACTACGTAAAGGCGTTTGCTTGGCCGTGGTAGCTCGAACCGGGCCCTTGTTGCAACGTCACGGCCCGCCCGGCAGAGGGGCGGGCTACCCCTTCCCCCACCAGCGGTGGGGTCAGGGCTGACCTTGTATGCGGCACGCTGATCGGCCGTTCAGGGAAATTTTGTTCAGCGAGCAGCGGGCGGCGCTCCGGTACCGCCCCTCGCTTATGCGTAAACTTGCTGCATTCCATGTTGTTTTTACAAAGGAAGAAGAACCATTTCAAAATTTTTGGGTTTTTGCACCCCAAAAAGGGTTCCATGGCTATGCGTAGTTTTTTTAACGAATGTTATTTAAAAAGAAGGCCTAAAACGGCTTCTTCAGCAAATTTGTTTATATAGTTTCTATCTACCTGTCCTAAAGTGGGCATTAAAAGGTAGATTAAAGACAGCTTTTTGTATGTGCTACCCGGATGTTGTAGATGCGCTACTAAGCTAGTGTTCACCTTTCGTTACAAGGTTTATGTTTAAACCCAGCCTCGCCCAAAAGTGGGTTCTTTCAAGAGGTCGACTGAAATCAAATTTGTTGTCGGCGCTTTTTTTGCGCCTTTGTTTATGGACGGCCTCGACCGTCCTTCATTTTTGCTTTAAATTGTAATTTGCTTTTTTTCCCAGCTGCTTTGCAACCTCCCATGGAAAACTAATATTTTAAAATTGTTTATCTAATAAATGTTTATATTGAAAGTTATTTTTTGTCATATTCTGATTTGAGACCCTAAAAAGTTGTGATCCCTTTTTCATTAAAACCTGGTCCCATTTAAAAAATTAAAGTGACGACAATCTTCAATTTATGTTGAAGTTTTTGTGTTACCCATAATTTCCCTTGGGAAATGATGGTCAGTTCAATATTACTGCAAAAATTAATGTTATCAATGTGCTGTTTTAAACAGCTGGCGACCGTATTAAATAAATTGTCATTAAATGGGGTCACCCAAGTTTGATATTTAAACAAAATTGGCGATAAGGAACAAGGACCCAATTTTGAAACAATCAATAACTTTAAAAATTTTGATTTTTTTTCAGCTTAAAGTTTAATTTATTTACAGCTGATTTTGTTCCACGTTGTAACGGTTTAAGAGTTCACCTGTGTTTTTTTGAATTTTTTGTCTTCTTTTTTGTAACGCTTTTCTTTGTTATTTTTTCAGTTCAAAAATTTAAGGTCTAACCCCGGCCCCCTGTCAGGAAAATTGGGGAAACTCGAGACGAACAAGCTTTGGGCCCCCTAACCGCATCGCCCAGTTGGGAAAAGGAGCTATTATAAAGGACGTCCCCCCCTTTTAAAAATTTTTTCTCAAAAAGGCGGAAATGACACGAAATCCCGGGATTCAAAAACTAGAACTTTTTTTGAGAAGTACAGCGAGTTCAGAAAAAATTAGATGCGTGTTTTTAGGAGGGGGAGGCAACAAAAAAGATGATTTCAAAAATGGATTTCCCCTTTGATAACCAGACCGCGTTGCAGGGGAATAAAAAACGGAAAGGCCGTCCCCCGGCGAAACCCGAGTTTAGTTGCCCCGCCGGTCTTAGAGCCATGGCCCGACCGCGGCTGGCCCGGGGTGGGCTCGGGCCCCCCTTTCGCGATTAAAATCCGTTCCCCCTAAAAAGCGGGCAGGCATTTTCCGTCCCGGGTCCCCGCGTACGCCAGTGTTTTATTTCAGATGAGGAAAACGACGCGGTACCCTGCCCAACGCCCCGTGTATTCACGCATTCATCTGGGCGCCCACCGTTCTGAAATTCCTTCTTTTTCCGGCAATGATTCCGGGGGCTTTTTTCTTTATTCAAAAGTTTATTTAAATTCCCCGCCCTCCCAGGAAAATGGCATTTTTAAAATTTTTCCATTACTAAAGCGTTGGGGCTTGCCATGCCCGGGAAAGTTATCCCGAAAATTTCATTTTAAAAACAGAAGAAAACCCTAAGCCCGCAAGTAAATTACTTTCATTTTTATTTAATTATAATATGACTGCTAAAGACTAGCAGTCGTTTTTTTTGAGTTAGTGATCACTTCAAACGAATGTTCGTGCTCTCAAAGTTCTCAAAGAACCAGTAAAGTTGGGGATTTACCCTAGTCTTTTTTATTATTTAAAGTTAGACGAAAATGCTAGAGACGGGCCCATTCAGTAAACACGCGTATCAACTTTTAAAAAACTTATATACGTTTTTGGGGGCTAAAAGGGCCTGCCAACGTGGCTGCGATAGAAGGAAAGGAAAGGGGACACCCCCGCCAATGCCTAGAAGAAAGAATTTTGTTTCTGATCATAGTGAGATGTAATTTGTGAAAAGGTTTGCACAATCCATAAATGGTTATTTTAAAAAGTCAATTATGATAGATAATTCGTCAAAAAAACCTTTTTTTAGGGAAGGCCGGGCGGGGGCCCCATTGCGGCGGGGTCGAATAAATGCAATAGAAAACACCACGCGTTTTTGCACGAGAATTTTCCGGTTGGGGGAAAACACAGGGGAAAAGACGAATCCCGAGGCCGCGAGGGGAAACCGTCAGCGCGCACGTTAACCCAAATTTTCTTAAAGCCTGTGCCACCGTTGGGATCAGTGAAGAACGCGGAAAATAAGTTTTTTAAAGTTCAGAGCCCTCCTTGACAACGGTAGCAGCCTCTGATTACGGAAATCGGCCATGAAGAAACTAAAGGGAAAGTAACACTATTCAACTTGCATTCCCGGAGCGGTGGCACTGTTTAAATCTTTAAAATCAGTTCGTTGTCGAGGGCCCCCCTGTTAGAAATTTTTAATTTCGTTTGAAGGGCCTGTGGTAAAAAATATTACGACCGATATTCCCCCTATTTGATCTCACTAAGAAAACCCTGAATTAAACCCGGCCCCTGAATACCCTTTTGGGCGCCAGTTGAATCTTGTTAGCCCGACGTTTTTTGGTTGTTTAAATCGCGAAAAGTAAAAATTTCCCGAGAAATGCCTGAACTTGACATTAAAAGAAACTATTGGATACATTGTAACCGGACCAAAAAAACTTGTTTTCAGCCCGTTTCATATTTGCAACTTTGTTACGGAACAGGTAACTTCGGAAGTTCTAATTTCAAGGAAAACCTGGCAAGGGGAAAAAGGGTGTCACAATGAGAGTTGAAAAGGACAAAGAAAAGTCCCCCCAGAAAATTATAAACCCCTTTTTTCAAAAAAGTCATTTAACAAGTCCTGTACAGCAATTTAAAATTTCAAAGAATGGATTGAACGTTACCAGGTTAATAAAAAAGACTATTACCAAAAATTTTTGGTGAATTTGTGATAAACTGAAAGATAGACTAGTTGAAAAATATTTCACACAATGTTCAATTAGAACCCCAAAAAATTAAAAGTGACGAGTTTTCATTTTGAATATTCAGCACTAAGAAAAGTTCAAAGTTGTTAATCGAAATGGGGGGGTAACTCTCATAAAAACAACTAAAAAAGGAAAAGGGTTTATGTTAACACAGTGTTGATTAGATCCATTTTCTAATTCATTTAGTTTCAAGGATTCCCCTTTTTGTTGATCATTTTATTAAAGAAAAAAATGCTAAAATATATAAAGCCTTGTTGTAAAAATAAATTTCAAATGCCAATTTTGCCATTAAAAAATTTTCCCCTTATTAACAAGGAAAGGGGTTTTATTAATTAAAAAACCTTTGCTCCATGACTTAGATTTGACAAAACCCCTTCCCCTCCATTTTTTGCTTGGCAAGCAGCCAACACCGGTCTAAAACCCCCCGCCTACCATTACAAAATCTTTAAATGTATTCCAGGCTATGGGGAAAAAGGCCCCTGTTCTGGAAGCGGTGGGTGCTGAATATCTAAACCTGCTGCAGACCGGGGCCAGGGGGCCCCCGACCCGGACCTAAGGTGGGACAGTGGGCATTTGGAGTGGAAGACCTCCCACCTCTCATCTGGCCTCTGGGAAAAAGCAGATCCTTCCGAGTGACTATGGTTGGATAGTCGGAAAAATTGCAGGTGTAATCACCGCACCTTTCCGAAGATCGCCCCCCTTCCCTTGCTGAGGGCGCCGATAACCGTGAGAGTGCCATTCCCCACCCTAGTTTCCTGTAATAGAGGTTGGGGGCGCATTCCACAGTGACTTGGTTGCACCTGTTCTGCACTCCCGTTCCCCCCCGCATTTAAAATTTGGGAAAATTTAAGGGCCCACAGTTTACTGTGTTTTGGATGTAATTGAAACCATCAATCATCTAGAAACCCTCTGAGAAGAAAAAACATCCATTATTTATAAGGTTTATTTATATAATTAGGGTTTTGGTTTGGGACCATATGAATAATATTTTTTTAAATTAATTTTTTCTTTAAAAGGGAATACTTTTTTCAGGGGAAAGGGTCCATGGCCAGAGAAGGTTTTGAAAACCAATTTTTTTAGCAGCAAGTTTTTTGCCTATTGGGTCTGAAAAAATTTGTTTTTTGAAAATTTTTTTTCATTTTAAAAAAGGTTTTTGTTTATTATAAAGAACCCTTTTCCACGGTTCTTCTATCAAAACCGGATCTACACAAATTTAGGACTTTTGAACCTATTCACCCTCTGTAGCTTCAGAGATGTTTTTTTGGTAATTTAAATATTTTCAAGCTGTATTCTAAGCAGCTAAGTCCCTGGGAACTCAGGTTCGCTAGCATCGAACAGGTGCAAAAGGGTCACATACCCCGCAGGCGCTACCCCTTTTTTCTTTGGCAAAGGGTTCCCAAAATTTTCGACCTTCTCCCCCCTGCTTTGGGCCCCCCCCTTCATGGCTGTTTCCCTTACCAACCCCTTTTAAAGGTGGGTTCTCGCCAAAGGCCGCCTTCTTGTTCTTTTCTTTTCAAAACCCTCTTGTTATTTCAGCTGGTCCCGTGGCGTAGCTTTTTTAAATTTTTTCTGAGCCCCGGGCCCCTTCAGAGTCATGAAACAAAACTTTTTAGTATTTTTTGTAAAAATGTTTTTTTAATTTTTTTTTGGGGATAGTATGTTAGTTTTTCTTCAAAGATGATCTTTTGAAGACTAAAATAATATTGTTTTCATTTCGTCAGTAAAGCCTGAGCCATGGTTGTTGTTTTTTTGTTGGTTCCTTTTAAACCCAAAAAATGTTTTAAAGAAATTGAGGATGGATTTAATGTGTTTATTTGACTTGAAAAACTCTTTCTTTGAAATTTAATGATTTACAATGTTTATGTTGTTTGCAGCTCGTTTACTACATATGTTATGTTTTTGGTCGCGACCCTGATTGGTGTGGAGGTGCGGTAATTTCCCGCGTATTTTTATGAATGGTTTTTTGCGTTCCCGCCAAAAGGGCGGCCTTGGCCGCTTTTGGGAATTTAAAAGGTGCCCCGCTAGTATAAGTCGGGCCTTTGGCCCCATTGGCACACGGGGGACTACGTAAAGGCGTTTGTTGGCCCGTGCGGGGGTCGAAACCCGGGCCCCTTTTTGAAAGTCCGGGCCCCCCCGCCGGGAGAAAGGGCGGGTGGCCAGTGCACCGGCACGCAGCGGGGGGTCAGCTGACCTTTTTATGCGGCACGCTGATCGGGCCCGTGTCGGAACAGTTTGTTCAGCGAGCAGCGGGCGGGCCTTTTGCCCCCACTCCTTTTGCGTAAACTTGATCCCTTTTTGTCTGGTTACGAAAAGGGAAGTAAGAAATCCTTTCCCCGAATTTTGGATTATGCACTCCACGAAAATTGGTTCCATGGCCTGCGTAGTTCTGTTTATTACGAAATTTTTTTGGAAAAAAAGGCCTAAATACGGCTTCTTCAGCAAATTTGTTTATATACGTTTCTATCACCCGTCCTAAAGTGGGGTTAAAGGTAGATTATAAGACACATTTCTGTAGGCGCGCGATGTTGTAGATGCGCTACTAAGCTAGTGTTCACCTTTTTGTTACAAAGGGTTTTTGTTTCATCAGCTTCCTCGCCCTAAAGTGGGTTCTTTTAAAAGGTCGACTGAAATCATTAATTTGTATGTCGGCGCATTTTTCGCGCCTTTTTTTTATGGAGAGGGGCCCCGACCGTCCTTCATTCTTTCTTGTAAATTTAAATTTGTTTGTTTTTCCGCATGCTTTTCAACCCCGGATCAGGAAAAAATAATATAAAAATTGTTTATCTAATAAATTTTTATATTGAAAGTTATTTGTTTTCAAATTTCCCGATTTGAGATCCTATGTTGGTACCATTAAAACCCGGTGCGTCCATTTGAAAAATTAAGTGACGACAATCTTCTAATTTCGATAGCTTAGAAGCTTTTTTTGTTAGCTTTTTCAAAAATCCCTTAAAAGAGGTCATTCCAACATATTACTGCGAAATTAATGTTAAAGTCTGTTTTTCAACAGCTGGCGACCTTTAAATAAATTGCATTAAAAGAGGTCAGCCAAGTTTTTAGATATAAAGTTCGTCTGATTCCGTTCGTCTGATTCCGTTTTCTGATTCCCCCTTCGTCTGATTCTGTTCGTCTGATTCTGTTTGTCTGATTCCGTTCGTTGATTCCGTTTGTCTGATTCCCCCCGTCTGATCCCATCGTCGATCCGGGGTTTGTTTTCGTCCATTTGCCCTTGGGCCCGTTGGTTCTGAGCGCTCCGAACGCGTCTCCGTTAACGCGCCCGTTTAAAGCCCCGTTAACGCGTCTCCGTTGACACGTCTCCGAAACGTCTCCGTTAACACGCCCCTTTACGTCTCGAAAGTTCCCCAAACGCCCGTTAAAAGCCCGTTAACGTTCCGTTAACACGTCTCAACACGTCTCCTTATGCGTCTCCGCGCATTCCCTTAACGCGTCTTCGAAAGCGTCTTCGAAAGCATTCCTTTAAAGCGTTCCGTTAACGCATCTCCCTTAAGGGCTCCGTTAACGCTTCCGACGCGCCGAAAGGTTCCTCCCCCGTTAACGCGTCTTCGTTGCGTTTCGTTCGCTTTCCGTTCGCCCTCTCCGTTCGCGCTCCCGTTCGCGTCTCCGTTCGCGTCTCCGTTCATCGTTCCGTTCTTCTCCGTTTTGCCCTCTCCGTGAATACGTCTCCGTCCCGCCCAACGCGTTCCGAATACGTCTCGTTATCGTCTCCGTTTTGCCCCAACGCCCGAACATCTCCGAACGCCCCAAAGTGTTTCCGTTAATGGGGTTTCCCCGTCCCCAATGCTCCCCTGGCGTGTCTCCGCGCGTGTCTCCGCTTGGGGGTCTCCCTAGTGTGTCCGCCAGTGCCCCAGTGTGTCTCCGCCGTGTGTCTCCGCATTTCTCCCCCAAGTGTCTCCCCCAATGTGTCTCCCAATGTCTCCGTTTGGGGCTCCGTTTGTGTCTCCGTTTTGTGCCCCCAAGCGTTCCGTTCGCCTTTTTTGTTTATGTTTCGTTCGTGAGGTTTTTTCTATATTATCGAATTAGATTGCCCAAAACGGTATATTTGGAACGGGGGGGGGTCCTTGGGGCCCCGGTGTTGAGGCGGAGACGTTTCTGACGCTGAAGAGCGTGCGCCGCGCGACGACGGGCGCGCCCGCGCGCTCGCGCCGCCCGCAGAAGTAGCGGTAGCCGCAGCGGCCCTGCTGGCGGGCAGCGTTGGGGAGGGGTAGTCGAACAAGGGGGGCGCCGGCCCAGGGTGCCCCGGCGGCCTGCCCAGCCGCGGCGCGACCTCCTGAGCAGCCCCCGCGATCGCTCAGTCCAACCCGCCGGTGGCTCTGCAGCGTCGGTGCGGGGGGTGCTGGTTTGCGACATTTCGAGCCCAACGGCAAATACCGTTGAGGGGAGCTGCCCGTAGTTGTCCATGTTTTTGAACGTATTTATTGTTGATTTTTACATATTCATTTTGGGTTTGGTTGTTTTTTTTTGGGTTTTCCCGGGGGCCAACTGCTTTGGCAATTCCCGTTAGGGTATGTTTTTTTTCAGATGGCGGCGGCTTGCGGATGGCGGGAAACCCGGGGCGCCTCCTTCGGGTAGGGGGGTTTTCCCCAGGACTTCCCCACCAGGGGGCAGCCCCAGCCGAGAAGCTCTAAGCCCGACCGCTCTCTCGGGATATGTAGATTAGTGCATGTTAGGGGGTGTAAGGGGGTAGAACAGGGGAAGAGGAAGGACAATGGGGCGCGGTCCGGGGGTTTCGTAGGTCATAGTTCAGTGTTTTAAACTTCTTTTATGATTTTGTTAAATAATTTTTCCTATTTTAAAATTTTAAATTTAAAATATAATAAAATCGATGGGAAGACTCATAGAGAATAGTGGTTTTCCCCTGGTTTTCCAATCACTACCAGCCGAAAACCCCCGCGAAATCTTTCCTTAATTTGGCAACTTTTCCCGTTAAATTACAAAATTGGTATTGAAAGTGGGAATAAACTGAGCGGGGGGCTCGTATCAAATATCACTGCAGCACGTCTGACCGGGGGTTCCTGGATCGGTCCGGGGGCGGGGGTTTGAACTAACTTTTTGGCAATCGAATTCAGTCCATTTTGGGGGAGAATTTGCGGCGGCTGCTCTTGCCGGAGCCTTTTCCGATCAACACCAGGAGAATGCAAACAGTACCCCAAAAAGGGGCCCCGGGCCCCCCCCCGATCTTTTTTCTCTTCCTTGTCCTATCCTTCCATTACACACACACCCACACACACACACGAAGTTAACTAACATGCACTAATAACACATATTCCGAAAGACTTGGAGCTTTGATCTTTTCCCGGCTGGCATGCCTGCTGGGGGGACACCCTGGTTGGGGGGAAAACAGCCGACGGTATTTGGGGTCTCGGATCCAGGGGAAGATCACGCCATTTCCCCCGAAAAAATATAAATTGCAGACCAAAAGTTGACGCGCCGGAAAAACGAAAATCAACAATCAAAAATCTGATCTAAAATATCACAAAAAATTGGGATATTTTAACAAAGAGCCTTTTCTCTCCCAAATTTTTTTAAATTTTCCACGATAGAACAAGGGGCGTGAAAGTAATGGAAGTCCCATTTTTTGAACATTTAATTTTGAAATTGCAAAAAAATATTAAGATAGATTTTTTATCATAAATAAAATCTGTTCTAAAATTAGATTTTTAAAGAATTTATTTTTAAAGATTTTATTTTTTGAAGAAATGAGTATTTTTTGTATAACTTCTGCTTAAAGATAATGCAATTTAAACAAAATTATTTTCTCATAAACGGCTTTAAATTGAGTGGTCGAATGTCGAGGACTCACAAAAATGTGCAGGTTTAATTTTCGTAGAACTTGTGACATTATAGACGGGTACTTATGCGAGAAAGTAAGTGCTGTTGTAGCACCACTAATTTGAGTGCGCGAAGTTTTGTGCCATAAGGAAAGGCACGCGTGATCTTGGGATGAAGGACTACTCTTACATGGCTTCGTTTAATTCCAAACGCTTGGAGCCTAGTTTCAATATCACGGCATAATACGGTTAGGTTTGGAAGCTGTTACCTTAGTATTGCTCATTGCTTTAGTTAATAATTAATGTGTAAATGTTTTTGCATGTCATACACTTGTTACTCGGACTGATTTGTTCATTCTTGGCGTTTTCTTTTCTTACATGATTTGTTAATTTGTGGAAACCAGTCGATTTCATTTTGGGCGTTCCTTATTCGTGGTTCATATCTTGGGGTTTATGGTTGAATAAAAAGATTTACTGCACCGTTATGATTGTCTGCAGTTGTTATAGAACACGCAATCCTTGGTGATGACTGTTATTTTCTTCCATACCCGTCATTCAGTTCCATCTCGGTGCTTGTGTGTTTTACACCTTGAAAGTGAGATATGTCAGCACGCTAGACGAAGCATTCTTTACAGCTGTGAGATAGTTAAACAAGAACATTCATCTTCACTTTTCTTCAAATGAAAACTGTACATACAAAATCAGTATGTTTTTTATATTAGTAGTTAGTATGAAGAAGGTGTATTCCTCATAACCGAGGCCGTTTCTGTGGTAGTGACGGTTGAATTGCCATCGATTCTCTAGGCAAATTAATTATTACAACTAAAATTGAAGCAGAGAAGGTTTAGGAAAAGTTTGATTAATGAACAGCTAAACAATGATCAAGAAACTTTTTCTGAATTTCAATTGATGACAATAATTAGTAATAATAATAATATAATAATAATAATAATAATAATAAAATAATAATATAATAATAATATTTATTATGCAACTTACGAATATAAAAAAACACATCTGAAAGTAGTTTGTTCCAAAGACACTTATCAAAAATTCACAAAATCCAGGAAAATGAATAAGCCATGTCTTCTAAAGAACACTACAAAATTTACATGTACTACACATATCTTGCTAACCCTGTCATTCCACTATCAAATAATACTTCAAAAGAAATAATTTATAATAAATGTTGACACAAAAAATAATAGGCACACTCAGACACTCGTCTTCCAACACTCGTTTGCCATCATGCGATCCACAATACACGGAACATAAAACGCGGTACTCGTTACACGACATTACTACAAGACGGATATTGCGTTATTTTCCTCGATTTAGCCCCGTTATTACGTTGCATTGAAATGATCTGGTGCCTTCCAATCGAGGCTCAGTCTTTTCTTCCTTTGTGCATTTCCTCGTGTACTCGTCTGATAAAATATGTATCGCTTCTCTTCATTGGACAGCAGGATGGAGAAGACTGCTCTTGAAAAATGTAACGCATCTTTGACCGTATCATTGACAAGCACTTTAGAACGCATCTGTCGAACACTTCTTGTTATTCTTTTTCCTGTTTTTACCGTCATACTAAAAGGCTCTGATATAGTATTCGTATACTTCTGAAAATAAAATAAAATTCTGAAGTAATGGAGAGAGATACACTGTGAAATATTTATTGTCCCAAAACAAAGTGTCAAAAATATATTATTTAGATAGTTCTTGTTTATGTTTCTATGACAACCTTGTTGAATGTAGTAGGCTCACGACTGTGGATGATGTGATGGATTTAAATGTTTGGAAAAATAATTACGTTTTTAATGGAAAAATAAGATGAAGGAAAATACTAGATCATATTATAATTGATACGCAAAAATGGCAATAAATTTTATCTCCTTCGAAACTGAGTTTACAAAAT
>CAXIVR010000005.1:83887747-84018194 GCA_964035755.1 Teleogryllus oceanicus
TAAAACATGTTTGACCCGGAAGAGAATGAACTACAATTGCCAAAAGTGGAAATGCGTGCACTGTGTGATTGAGCTTTAAAACATCATTTAAAAAATATTTTTGATAATTTATTTTGTAACTTAGATGAATCTGTTTTAAAAAGGAATTAAAATTGCGGGAAATTTTCCCAAAATTGATATGATTAACAAAAAAAATTGCCCCCAACTTTTTAAATAGCAGGATATTTAAGAGGTTTGAAAATGTCTGGGGACTAAATGAAATCCCCCCAAATTTTTCAAGGACCCTTTTCAAAATCGGGAATTTCATGTGGGGAAGATCAATGGAAAAATTTTAAATTTTTGGGAAAATTTTACGGATAGAAAAGATTCTGTTTGTTTGCCAGAGACGCTACAAATTTTGGGAAAATCACATCGATCAATGTTAAAAAAACCCAAAATTTTACACGAAAAACGATGATTTTCCGGCATTACATAATTTCTACTTTTTAATTACCCGTAAATATGTACGAAAAGAGAAAGTAAACTAAAATTAAAAAAAGACCCATATTTTTCCCTTTTTAATTTTAAAAACTGACTGGTTTACATGGCCCTTTACATTAACGTTAAAATCAGAACGCCCTTTTTAAATAAAGTAAAAATGTATTTTATTATGGCCCCATTCCCGCACTGGGGCCCCGGGTAATCGGGGAAACCGTGTTCCATTCGACTGGGGGCACCAGGCAAAGAAGATTTCCCGCACAATGACAGGGAACCGGGGCCTGGGGCGCCCAAACTGCAGTCCACCGGGGCCTTTTTTGGGGTTGGGAATTTCGCATGATGATTTGATCGGGAAAATGGGGGCAACTGGGGAATTTTCACGCAGGGATATTTGAGTGATGGAGAAATTTTGTTTTGCTTGAAATCTTAAAAATTTTTGAATTCCCAAGTTGAAAATTGTTTTTGGTTTAAAAATTAACCTTTAATTTTATGTTATCAAACCATGCAAGCCCAAAGGGGAGGTATTCAATTTTAAAAATAAAAAGGAAAAAATGGCTCAAAAAATCATTTAAAACATGTGCCAAGAAAACCATAATACCAACATGTTTTATACCAGGGAAATGTCATGTTAATTGTTTTGGTTTCAAACCAAACAATTCTATTGAAAATTCGGGTTTAAAATTTTTATATATCGATCAAAAATCTTGAAAAAAAGAAATTTAACACCGTTGAAGTTTTTGTTTTCTAAATAAAGAAATCCCCGTTAATACTTTATGAATTAAGGGGAATTAATACAGATTTATAAAATTATAAAACGATAAAATTCAAAAAAAATTTTTTTCGAGTTCCATCAGTGAAGACCAGAAAACTGAGTAATAATTCCCCTGGAAAGGGGACGCACTGATCACTTAATCCGTTCCATTCGGGCGCCCTTCACACGTTGGGGGGCCCGCACGTGGTGGGTTTAGTGCAACGAATGGGAAAAAGCTTTTTGTGCCCAGTTTAAAATTTGCTCCGCTGATGAGCCTCAATTTAGAAAGTTCCCGAACTCCCCCAACGCCCCCGGGCCCTTCCTGCAAAAGGGCTTTTTTTCTTGTGGGTTTTTGGGCCCCCGAAGTTCACCAAACAGAAGGAGGGGGATGAAAATACAAAATGGCAAACATTCGCATCGGGCTTGGGGCCCTCCAAAAAGTTTACAAAAAAGAAGATGTGTATCATTTTAACGGTCTCCACAACGAACAGCCTGTTTTTGTTTCCTAAGATTTAATTTGTTTTGGGGGGACAGAATTATCACAAGTGTGTAGCCTACACGCTCTTCTGCTCTGACTCTGTAAAGATTTCTTTCTTTGGAGATTCCTGAAATATTGCATAAATGTGACACATTCCCATACAAGCTACAGGAAACCTATTATTCAACAAGACTGGAAAGCATGCCTTATGTAGGGAGAGGCCTTGAAGCACCGCGTCCCCAGAGGAATTCAGCAAAGCGTTCCCCAGGCGAGTGAGAGCCCGTCTGGCGAGCAGAAATTTCCACAATCGTGGAACACTAATAAAATAGTCGCAATGTGTCGAGAAATAATTCATCTCTTCGATATTTTTACTATTGCTAAATCTGGATACTATTCACAACGAATATATAATACTTATCTCATGAAGGGGATTACTTCCCCTGCTATTATTCATATTGTTTTTCTATCATTGCCCTGCTATGCTCATAAATTTCTCAAGGTGAAACGATACCGAAAAATTGATTCTATTGATGAAAACCAATTATATTGATGGCAACAATGTAAATTATCAGCCTTTCTCAACGATAAAAATTTAACAGTTTTTCTTATTTATTTACAAATTCTATCGAGTTTATGAATCATTACTTTCTATATGTACCCTTATCCTCACAAAAATTGGCCGGCAAAATTCAATCTTCCCAACTTCGCCGACATACTTGGGCACCCCGCGGTCAGGGTGAGGCTGGGGAGGGAGGTTGACAAATCGCTAGCAGGTAGAACCACAGTTGTTTCTGATTGGTATAGTGCCTGAAATGAACAGTTTGACAGAAGTTACAAATCGATTGCTAAAAGTTAGAACAATTGTTGCTAAAATGCTAAATATTTACTGGTCTATTGACAGTAATTGTGGACAGAAACCCCCGCTCAGAAATATTTTTTGTCGTGGCGTACGCGCAGGCCAAATCTCTCCTCCGGCAGGAAAATTTGACTATATTTCCGCCTCGTACGTACACGAACTAGCCCCCTTCCCCTGAAGCAGCGTGCTTTCTACCCCTTGGGATGTTGCACCAATCAGAAACAACTGTGGTTTCCCTTCTAGCAATTGGTCAACGCGTCCCTCCCCCCAGCCTCACCCTGGCTGCGGGATGTCCAAGTTTGTCGGCGCGTTTGGGAATATTGAATTTTGCCGGCCAATTTTTCTGATGGAAAGGGTACAACATCAAAATACCGAACGGTTTTGAATATTGTTCGTAAGCTTAGTCTAATGTCATATTAGATGACTTCTCGGTCGAATCAGAAGGATATTGTCTGTAAAATGTCGTTGATATCCCTATTCTCGCATTCTTGCTTATCAATAAAATAAATTGAAAATGTTCCGAAATGTCCTTAAGAATTTGGTATTTAATAGGATTTAATATTTCCCATAAAATCAATACGCGGTCGCGACTTTTCTTCTCTGTGGTTCCTATGAAACATCTATGCGCAACTATCTATCTTCAGCTACTTATCGAAAAATCCTCCCATCTACGGAGCTATCTTAAAAACATCTCCTCAAAACAAGGAGTCTATGTTAATTCAAAATTCCAACTACATTAATAAAATCCACAATTCACTTCAATAAGCTATCTTATAAAAACATCTCCTCAAAACAAGGAGTCTATGTTAGATAATATCCCAGCTTATGCAGAAAATTTGTTTCACCACTAATCGCTTACGTATGTACGCTTCAATATCTTTTTAAAATACTGATCTTTGCGCCTTCTGCCAGGTCACCGCCCCTAATGCCCTTCCACACCTTTTGCATGTAATGTTTTCGGGGCCATGTCTCCCCATCTGAACAGCACTATGACATCATGCATGGAATATTACACTTTGTTGATCGGTTGTCCTAACAACGCGTATTCTCTCACTTTCGAGATTGCATACAATGCCGTTAGTACTAACGCTGAATGCCGATTTTAGCATTCAAATTGAATCCGTTCTTAACTTATCACAGATTATCAAATTCATGGTGATAAAATGTGAGAGACTCCTGAATCGCATTAATTGCGATGGTGCTTGATCTCCATAATCAGAAAGCAATATTTTGCAACCACGTACCCACCCTTTACTCTCACACAACATTCCGCTGATCCCGAACCCCAAAATAAGACCTCAGTATTGCAGTGACCTGAGGACAGTGTAAAATTTAATAGCAAAATCAACACAATAGTGTTAGAGATATGGTCTGTAAAATCTCCAATTACACTGATCTGGACAGCTGTATTTTTTGGCATCTTTTGAATATCAACATGTATTTCGAAGCATTTTCAGGTTGCAGATGTCTGAAGGCCCTTCCCAAATTGTGGTATAAGAATTCCTCAAATTAACAGATTAAAAAATGCGAAAGTCATGAATTGAATACGTTCATCTTTTCCTCCCTCTATGGATGTAAGCGTTATCTATCTGTAGAATACCCAGAGTAAACATTACGACTCAAGATTAGCGGTAGGTATTTACTCATAACATCTGTACTACTAATTTTCATTGCACGCAGAAATCTGAAGAAAACAATGCATCCTCTGACCATGTGCGAAGTGTCTAGTTTGTCGTTAGATACCTAAGAAATCAGGAAAAACAAAAACAATGAAATAGAAACAATGAGACAATGGAAACAGTTCCATTGGACATGGACTGGAAAATGTAAATATTAGATTGAACTATTCCTACCATTTACATATTGCGCCTAATAACTGAATACGCTTACTCAATGCGTCGCTTCCTACAACTGACGTCACGCAACAACAAGGGCCAAAGGAAGAGGCCGACCGCTATTGGTTGCTATTGACATGCTGTGTTATAGAAGAGCAAATTGTGTGATATTCTTGGTGTGTAAAGAAATGTACTGTGTAAACGCGTATACTCCACTATGTCATTGCAGTATTCGGAAGACGGGTTATTAAAATATTTAATATATTGGGGTTTTACCAGAGACGTTTTGTTCTGGAGCAGTGTACATGCTACGTTTTAAAAACATTTTGTCGTTTTATTCACTGTAGTTCACTAGTTTTATTTTAGTTCGAGTGTGCTTTCAAAGTGATGCCTGTTTTATACGATTTTTAAATATATTCAAGAGCTCAGTAAAAATTAGTTCGCCTCAACACGTGCATGAACACCTGGGGTTTCATTTGTGGCCCCATTTCGGTATTTTTAGGGAAGAGGCATAAAGGTAGTTCGTTGTTTAGCAGAAGCGTCGAGGATTTTAAATGCCCAAATGTTTGGGGTTCAAGTATTGATGAGTCTAACTGGGGTTTATGTAAACCCGCCGTAAAAAGAATTAGCCGACAGGCATTACTGAAGAGATAATGAATTCTATAAAGACAGCATTATGTGGCAAATGTTTTCAGGAGTCATAAATGTATTCCTTTATATTTAAATTAGTGATACAACTAACAATACATATTAAAAATTGATACATTTTCATGAGAATCAGCGAGAAGGTTTTGAAAAATATTTCCATTTAAATTTAATGTGCTTGATTAAGGCTTGATTTGCGGAACGCGAGGGGACGTGGGAAATAATTATTAAAAAATATATAAATATAAAACTATTTCATTAAATTAATAATTAATTTGGGGTGGTTCCGATCTAAAATTTACAAACGGACTGAATAGGAAACTAATATATTCTAACGTTTATACAATACCTCGTTAACAGGAATTGCAAGAGACCGAATTAATCAGAGAAAATTTTGTTCGTGTTAGGCGAAATTGTGTTAAGCGAGTTGCTAACGAGGGTTTACTGCATACATAAAACTAAACATTAAAATATTTTAATAAAATGTTCTATCATTTAAATCTGCATCGAACGTGACACGCAAACATAAATTATTTAATAAATTTACATTAAAAACTTCGTGCGGTCAGTTTGTCGTCGTCGTCGACTTCTCACTGACCACGCCCATTTCGGTGGTGTCGAATAACAAGACAGCGTTTTCATCGTTTTTTCACAGGAGGGTTTCCCGTGCTCAATCGCCCGAGTTGGCTGTCTCGGAGCCTGGGATAAAAATACGCTCATTCATATAGATAATACTATTTTAAAGCTAAATATCGCTCAATGAAATTACTGCAACATTTGAATGAAAACGTTTTTCACAAAAGCAGTAAACGGGAGTCCCGGTTGTTTTCCCACATGACGAGGAATTTTAAAAACGAGGGGCGTACAAGCGAATATCTCTTAATAAATCTAGGTAATTTGATGTTCACATCATGTGTAGCAGACAATGATAACTCAACTGTTTGAATTTAAACTCGACTCGAGGGGCCCGAGTAGTATCTTAACAAACGGTCCCCGGAACCCCCACGATTTTTCTTTTCCGTATCAGCTCTATCAGGAGGGGTGACCGCCGGCCGAACGTTTCGAAAAAAACACTTTTCGGTATCAGTGGACCCCAAAACGTGTATTTCCTGAAGTCTCAAAATCGATTTTCCGAGCATTACATAACATTCTCTATACTATGTATATTACTCCGTATATATGTACGTATACGAGGAAGTAAAGAGACATACAACAGAAAAAAGTTATTTCTTCGTTTACTGAGTGGGAATGTACAACAAAATTTTACTCCTCCTCCCCAACTAAAGGTTTCTGGTATAAGAGACTTAATTCCAGTATAATTTGCATTAAAAAATAATAAAGGGAATAATATTGAAATATATTTTTATTAGAAAAAAAATTACCTTCATTGCTTGAACGTAGGAATAACTACATTCTCAATATTTAATATAATAATAATAATAATAATAATAATAATAATAATAATACTGAATTAATAAAATATTTAAAATATGTAATTTAAAAATATCGTTAAAAATGTACCCAGTCGGTAAAACATGAAAAATATTTGTTTTAGAAAATAATGGGTTAATGCTTAAACATGATCTAAACGCTAGAAGCTATACATAAAGAGAAACAAAAAGTATAAGTTACCATTAATTACCAAAATAAGCATTTTGCAATTGTGATGTGAAGGTACATTTAATCTGGATAGTAACTGTTCTCGTTTTTTATCCTCTCAGAATGAGTAGCACTGACACTAAGAAAGTCAAATAAGCTGCCAACAGATTCGAAATGTTTGTTGAATTTCAACTCCACCTGAACTCAAGGAAGCCATATAAAATGTTGTGGTTTTAAACCTCTGTCCTACGATCGGGGATTATTTTCCGAATGAGAAGTTAAACGATACACAGAATGAATTCATGTCGTCATAACTAATTAAAGTGGATAGATAATTTGATAATTAATTTTCGTGAAAATCAACAAAGATCAAATAATTACAACTACATTTAATAAGGCTTCTACTGATGGTCTCAGATCCTTTTCAAAGTTTTCTAAATATCTTGTTTGTCGCTGTTAGAATTTTTTCTTTATAAATTTATTCAAATTTAACAATTATTAGACTTAACAGTAAAATTCAAAATCTCCAAACTTTTGTTAAACCTGGCAAGAAACTTTGAAGATATAAATATTAGGACATCAATTTGAGGAAATAAAAATTACACGAAATTCAATAAAGTTTGCAGAAAGAATTATGAATTAGAATTCAAGTATTATCCATCCAGGAAAAAAATATTCCATCATGTCTTGTAAGCAAATAATGGCAAAGAAGGTATTGTAATCGAACAACAAGACAATGTTCTATAATTTCTGAAAAGAAGAAGGCAACATTTTCTACTAATTAGACAAAATTTTTCTGATTTTAATTACGACAGTTATAATTAATATTTATCATGTAGAAACATTGTACTCATTTCCCTACATTCAAACTATTCAATTATATATGTATATATACGCCCCTTTCAAGCGAGGCACATGACTCTATAGCCTTGAAAGGGACATCCAGACCGGCAGGTTCATTTTTGTTTGTGTCAAAGTCCTAATTTTTGTTCTCTGTTATAGTTCCACAGAGACAAACAAAAAACTGCGTTTGAAACTTAATTACAGAACTATGCGCCACATACAACAGCCAGCAAATTTCCCTTTGTTAAGAAAATGTTATTTTTGTCTTTTACGGTGCAATCGGGAGAGCTGAAAATAGAGAAAGAAAAGGAAATTCCGGGTTTTAAATCGAAGTGCATCGTCTCTCTCAATGCAAGAGAATCCGGAATTCAAAGGGAGAAGGAATCAGTCAATAACAGTGTTTCGTGACATCTGAATGTATTTAGGATGTCCAATTCCATTGTCATCCATATGGCAACCTTAGTCGTAGGTTGTCGGGAAAAGTAAAGGGGAGAGATCAAACGATTTACACAGCTGACACTACACTGAACACACAGCACAATTTAGTTATTCAATTAACGGAATAAGAAACAAAATCCAGGATTTAAAAATAAAAGTCAAGACATTTAAATGGAAATAAAACTTAACCTGACAAAATCTGCAATAAACGTATCCATTCAGGCCGTTTTCCACCTGTCCCACTTCATACAACATTCATACGAGTATTATCCCATGAATCCACAAAACCAAACTGTCGAATACCTTGCACTAAAATTTGACACCTGATTAAATTGGAAACCCCATGAACTAAAATGAATTTAATACAACTAAAAGTCCTGTTTACAACGAAATCAGATTTTTTTTTAAAAACAATAAAACACAAACATTAGTTCGCTTATGATTTAGGTCTGCCCAATATGGATCATTGCCCCACAAACATAGGGAATAAACTCTAACCTATGCAAAAAAATTCTCACGCCAGCCGGGAGGTCGAGATCGTTAAGGCAGTGGTGTCGTAGTGATCTCGAACCGAAGGGGTCGGGTTCTGGATGCGCCTCGGGCATGGTTGTATTTGTATCTCGTCCTTTCACCCCTTAACCATCACCATTTCGTTTCATCTTCATAGTCACCAAATCGTTAACTCCAATAGTGGTCGCTAATGATCTAGATGTTGATGCAACCCAAAAACCCCCCCAAAAAAATTTCCCTTCATGTAACAACTTATACCGTTGGTATCAAAGAGACAGTTTATACACCACATATCTAACTCCATAATTACATCTATACAAATATGATTTTACTAGCTCAAGTCTCCCAATATTTTCTGGCATCAAATTATTTCCTAACTAGCAATTAAAACAGATTGTCATTAGAAGTATTTCTGAATAGTTTTTCTAGCAAAAGCTAAAATAGTATGTTTTTTATGAGTCTCCTTTTGGTATGTAGTAGTATGGTTTAAAGTTAAGTTAGAATTTGTATAGTTATATAAAAAGTTTATGAAACTGAACTATACATCAACAATAAATAAATATAACAAAAATTATTAATAAAAGTGAATTCAACAACATATCATCGATATCAATACCACATAAAGTAGAATTAGAATAGATACGAATTTTTTACAAGCTGTTCTTCAGTATTGTCGCAGTGTGCTTGCAAAGTTTGGTAAAAATTAATACACAAAATGTCCGGAAAATAAATAATTTAAATAGTGCGTTGGTAGATGCATCACAGTCATTACTTTTCGCCAGTCGGTAAGAGCTGATTGGTTCTTAACATATTTCGCCAGAGGCCAGTAGTGGTGTCGCGTAACTGATACGTATAGTAGGTAATAGTAAATAAGTTCCCTAGAAGCCACAAACAATGCGTAAGATTAAAAATATAATAGCAATGTACTGTAAATTAAATAAATGTATGGTATTTATTGAAATTCAATTAAAATAATCTAATTTCTACAATTTCAAATTTTCTATTTCTACAATTTTATAATACACAGTGTTTTATATAAAATTGATTTTTTCCTCCATATGAAGAAAGCCCGGGCAACGCCAGGTATCTTGAGAGTGCATCAACTCATGTCACTGCAGCACCTCTGACCGGGAGGTCCTAGGTTTCAGTCCAGATGGCGGCAAAATTTTCGACACTAGCTTTCCAGCCAGATTGAATTAGTCGCTGTCTGGAGGAGAATTCTAGCGCCCTGCTCTGATCGATATTTTTCCGTGGTTTCTCCCATCAACACCAGGTCAATGCCGGAGCAGTCCCTCCCAAAAGGGGCCACGGACCAGACGCAATCTGTCCTTCCTTTTCCTTGTCCTATCCTCCTTACACACACTTACAACATGCACCACAACCACTATTCCGGGAGAGCGGTCGGGAGTTAGAGTTGTTCCGGCTGGGCCGCCCTGGTTTGGGAGTCCTGTTGGGGGAAACCCACCACCCGACGGTGTCGGCGCGGATCTCGCCATCCAGCGGGGAGGATACCGCCATCTATCGAGGAAGAATCAGCACTAAAATTTAGGGGACTAATGGCTTAATCTGTTGACGCGCCCGGAATCACTAACCAACGAAACAACCGAGTATTTCGCTAGTATGAAATAAGCTGTAGGGAGTTGAGGGGGAGGGCGGGACTCGGCTTAGACGAGAACAAGGGCGCGGCGAAGCGCTGTGTGCACATCCGCCTGGGCTCGCAAATCCTGTGCTTCGACGTGCGACCCAAACAAGCTGCCTGGCCGTCAGCCGCAGCAAACAGGGAACTACGGCGACCAGCGCCACCTGTTGTTTTCATGAAGGCGTTGCGCCCTGGTCAACGCTCCCAGCCCTCGTGCTCCGCCCTCCCCTGCGCTACCACCAAAGATTAAGACTTGGGAACTTTAGAGCAAAGGGAAAGAACGTATGCTTGCGATGGGAGGGTTTAGCATAATCGACTCGGTTTCTTTAACCGCCTGTATTGCTACATGCGAGAGGAGTGGGTGGTGTTATTTTCATGGCTTGTAATCGTCCCCTGTATTATTTAAGCGGCTCACACGCAACCAATCTTTATAAATGTCTCTAAATAAAGAGAATTTCAGAAATGTAACGAATTGCACTTTCACTTTAAAAGTATAAAGACTTGTTAAAACAACGCATTAAATGATCATGTCAAATGGAAACCCTGCGTCACTTGGCCGGATTTCTTAATCTGTATAGTTTAATTATTTCTAAACCAAGGTCTTAGGCCATAAATTTCTAATTTTGAGACCAGAGGTCTCAAAGAAACGTTCCTTACGTCGTAATATATAGATGAGATCGTCTTAAACATTGTTACATTTTCGCGTTCGACGCTTCGATTCTACCCCACTGTTCAGAACCTGTTGAATTTTAGCTGAATGTAAAATTAAGAAATTTATTTGGTATTCTACGCGACTGGATTATACGGGTGTACATCTCTGTTGCAATAACGTTAAATAAGAATAGTTTTTATTGAAAAGGGGTGTATTGTATTACTATCAATTGCAAGGAGGATATAGAAGAGTGACGGAGGATAAGAGAAGAAAAATATTTATTACATAAATGGAAAGGGAAAATAAAGGGAAAGAGGGTGAGGTTTAATTGAGAGTTCTCAAGGTACGCTTCAAATATAATCAAGGGCATTTTCATCGATAGATATCTATGTATCTATGACACGATGGCAAAAAAATTGGTTATCAAATAACACCTGTCGTAAATTTTTACTCATAATCCGACACATGATTGAAAGGGGGTAGAGATTCCTTTAGACATCACGAGGTCATGAAAAAGGTTTATCATGTAAGCGCAGTGGACTAATGTTTGGGTCCGGAATGTTTTCAGACTACTCAACGATGAGTTTTTTTGATTTTCATATTTGTACCTAACAATGAAAACTGAGGATTTTGGAGATAATATGGGTTTATTACGTAAATATCACCCCTGTTTGAATCAGCTACCGGATCTGTACTTTAAACAACTGCTCCGCCGTCTGTCCGCATAGATCTTTTGCAATGGATGTTTGTTCTCACTCCTAAACCTATGGGCTATATACACGACAAACCGCTCGACGGCCTCGTCGTTGTGGTTGTTCCGAAAACCACAGCCGCCGGATCGTTTTCCCCTTGTAGAATAAATACTGCAGCGGTGATAGATTTAGTCCGATGTGGGTGCTCGACAAGCCAGGCTTGTATATGATTAGAGCTGTCCGATGGTTTGATAAAACCAGTGGTGCCATGTTGTACCGGCGGGAGATAGTTGAGTCACCATTCCATGCCGCTGCAGCGTTCTAACAATCACCACCTAGACATACAACGCCGGGAGCGGTCATTCAAAATCAGGTTTCTCGCATCTCTCCCATCAGGTTTCCCCCATCTCGATCGGGTTTTTCGTCCAGTTTCCTGATCCATTGAGCAAATGCTGAGATTGCCCATTGTTTTGCTTCTGGACACAAATGTTACTTCATTATCTGTGCGGTCTTTAGAATTCATTGGAAATATAGTTATTAAAATTTCATTATTTCCATGTTGATGCGGAGAAGTATTATTCGAAGGACAACATGGATAAGAGTCAAAATTTATTGTTTATTTATCCTTGAAAATAGATTTTATTACATGGGAGTTGTTTTTTAATCAAAATTCAAGTAGTATATGCTTAGTGTAGGATCACAGAATTTTGAAAATGTGTACAGAATTCACTTCTCCCATAGTACGTCATACGCAGTTTTAACAGTTTTTTGACGTAAATAAATACCTCAAGATGACCGCATAAGAAGGCCATACAAACTGAAATGCGAAGTAAAACTGTGGTTTCCAGTTGAAAATATATAATAAATTGCACTATCAAATAAGAAGAAGAGGGGTCTACTTTCTCCAGATGGAAGATAATTCAAAAATATAAGTTGTTTTTCAGGCGAAACGAGTTGCATACACTTTCTATTAGTACTGTCATTATCACTACAACGCACAGACATGAAATCCAATCTATTCTAATTTCAATATTCTTTTTTAAAATTTTGCAAGCCCTTTTTATTAAATTTTATATCATCTATAATGAGAGTCACTTACTTATCACCATCACTTAATTTATGATTTGTTTTTGTACACTTCAAAAACTTTCACTATTGTTGTTGCATTTGAGATTCTAAATCAAATGAACACAATCTCCTAATTGCACTGGGATGAAGAAATATTCCCGTCTATAAATGTTTTAAATTTGTATAAGAATATGCTATATGGTAAAAGTGTACAAAACACTATGAAAACCATGAACGGTATTTAAATGCCCTTCTTTTCTTGGTACGGAGTTTCATTTTTTCCCAGAAAAGTTTTGAATCGCAATGTTTGCTAAATTGTGAATTTGTGGTATCAATTTCAAATAGCATGTCTAAATTAACAAAAAACCCGCATGGGGAGGTTATTATACTTCTATTAAAACATAACTTAACCTAATTTCATTTTGTATTATAACACAAACCCGATATTGTAGTGCCCCCAAGTTTTAATACTTTTTACTGTAATAAACACTGAGTTTAAATTTCCCTTATCCACCATAACTGAATTGATAATTTTAGAGCAGAATTACAATCAATATGTTGAAAAGAATACTGGCTTCCTATTCGCCCAATTTCTATTCAAAATAACGTCCAAAGTAATCAAGTCCAGTTTGCTTTTTGTTCATCAAATATATTGAAAGATATTTCATTTAATCTTGCAATGTTATCTTGGCATTTTCTTCGATAGCAGCAAGCTGACACTGTTTTCAAACGCAATTTCTTGTCTTCTGTACGCATTGCTTGGATTCAAGTAAGCAGGACAATTGGGCAACAAAGAAGGTATAGCTCCAGGAGACTGTCGTGTTTACTTTAGGGGGAGACCTATTTTATTCCATTATCTCAATAGACCACTGAATTTTTCCCTCAATTTCCCACTTTGCTAATGCACTATTAGGCCGAAAAAAAAAACTGAACGTAGCAACTTACACATTTCACTTTTTATCATAATTTCACACCTGGGTACCCTTATTCCTCATTCCTTATTCAACATGATCCTCACTATTTCAACAACACTCTACATCTACATAACCACAACTCGAAAGCTACACTGCTACTCAACGTACAAAACGGGACTGCTTAAAATCGAAAGTCGGCCTTCTAGCACCCATTTTGGCTTTGAAAACTCCTGTGCGCGGGCCCTTTGTGTGTCTAGGTGGTATTGCTCTGACCAGAAATCGTATGGTTCGAGGTTCCATTGATTGATTGATTACTGTTTCCCGGGACGTCGATTGCTAAGGTTAGTCTCGTAAGTGTAGTGCATATTTTTCCCTCAGGAGGGACTGATCTTCCAGTGGGTGGAGATCCGCGAACCTAGCGTCTGTTAGC
Organism: Teleogryllus oceanicus; assembly: GCA_964035755.1. Taxonomy (NCBI): domain Eukaryota; kingdom Metazoa; phylum Arthropoda; class Insecta; order Orthoptera; family Gryllidae; genus Teleogryllus; species Teleogryllus oceanicus. The sequence goes on from CAXIVR010000005.1 coordinate 83,901,575, forward strand.
TGGGTTTCAACCATTTACCACCAGCGGAGATCCATCAGCCGGGACAAGCTCTAAGCTCCGGCATGCGGGAAGAGTAGTGCATGTTAGTGGTGTGTAAGTAGGGTGGGATGGGCCCAAAAACGGAAAACCAGCTATCTAGCTAGTGTCGAAAATGCTCCCATCGTCGGGTCTCGAACAGGCCCTTTTCGATCAGAAGCACTGCAGTGACATCAGTTGTTACCCTGAACCAGCTCGTCTGGTTGGTGGCTCGACAGAGGCGCGTTTAAACTAGAAATTAGTCCACATTTGATCGCAGTCCCCAGATAAGTTGTTTTTTTGATAACGGGAGATAACCGCTCTGATCGGTAGTTTGTTTAGCCAGTCAACACTAGGCGAATGCGGGAGCAAAACCCTAAAGGCGGCTCCACATTCGGATTGTCGAGCAGCGGCCACTGCTCGCCCAACCCCGAACAGCAGGTGTTCGGCGAATGTTCGTTTCCCTTGTATGTGACCAAAAGCCCGACACGTGGTGGGTAGGCAAACCCCGAACGTTCGTTATCTGACTAATAGCAGCAACTCATCCACACTTCTCGAGTTTCCCGGGAGCGGTTGTTTGCTGTTGCAGAATAACGAATGTGTGGAGTCGCCTAACTCAGGCCATGGACAGCTCGAACCCCTTTCTTCGTCCTTGTCCCCTTCATATTTCAGACATACTTACTTATCTTCCCCAGACACGTCTCTCACACTTGAAGAGAAACCAATCATGCTTTCTACAATATTTCATCAATTAATTCCAATGAAATCATTCGCTTCACAGAAACTTAAGTCGTCAGCTTTATTTAGAACCCACATTTCCCTATTAAATAACATTTTACAAATGATCTGTCCACAAAAAGAGAAACATCTCCAAAACGTGATTTTTTAGTTACATGAAGAAATATGTTTCAAAATAGAACATTTTACTAACAAAATGACACGATTTTTCTCACGAAAAATGGTTTATAAATTAAAATACTTCTTTGGTCGCGAAGTAAACGATTTCGCTCGAATAAATCCTTACTCTGACAATTCATTTTCATGTGCACTGAAGTCTAATTTTTCCCACCCTCATCACTAAATAATACCATTTCAAACCCACACGTTTTATACTTGTCAGGAAAGATGTTACTCCATCTCGTAGTGCCTATAAATTTCCTTTGATCCTTGCATTTCTTTCAATATTTCCATCCGTTGATAAACCATTTAAGACAGTCAAGGTATTTCCCACCACCCTGGCACCGCCCGGCAGGGACAAGCTTAAGTTCCTGACTGGTCTCTCGGCATGTGGGCAGTATAGTGCATGTTAGTGTGTTTTGGTGTGTGTGTGTGTGTGTGTGTAAGGGAAGATAGGACAAGGAAGAGGAAGGAAGAGTGCGGCCCCGAGACCCGTTTGTTAAGATGCTGTTCCGACATTCGCCTCGTGTTGAGGGAGAAACCAGGGAAACTACAGATCAGAGAGCGGCCGCTGAATTCCCCTCCAGAAAACTACTGAATTCGACCTAGCTTACAAGCTAGTGCCGAAAATCGGCTTAATTCGATTAAACTCTCTAGCTAAAGTCGAAAATCCTGCAACCGTCGGGACACTAACCCTAGCACGTCGCGGTCAGACACACTTCAGTGATATCAGTATATGCCCTGAGCTACTTGAAATGAGAAGTAATATTCAATTGAAAGAACAAACCTTCCTCAGCCAGCCTGGATAGCCGAGGTCATTAAGGCTGTAGGGGCGTAGATGCCTCGGTTCAAAGGGTCGCGAATTCGAATTCCGCCTCGGACATTGATGTTTGTGTGTATGTTGTCCTTACATGTTTCCCCTACAGTTACCCCAATCTAAACAATCAGGGTGGTCTCTAGTTGATCTAGTAGATACGAAGCGACCTTAAAAAGTTTTTTTTTAAAAAACCCTGTCCTACCTCCAGTACCACAAGCCATGCTCATCAAAAGTGAATAAACATCCCCAAGGTGATAAGAAGAGTGCCATTTTCTGAATTCGGCCACCGAAGACAGAAACAAAATTAGGCGATGGCTGCAAGATTTCACGAAACTGCTTTCACTGCACGATTTCGTGACCTCATCGCAAGTCCCGTTAATCTTACAGCAGCGGTAACAGAGTGCAAATTTTCACACCAGAACTGCGCTCCCCACTGCGCAAGCACATCAAGGTTATTCAAGCAAACACCGCACCAGGTAAAAGTAACACGTGTGTTATAGCCTGAAGCAAACAAAGCCGGTTGCATTTGGGGCATAGGGGTGACGTTTGTTATGTACAGAAAACACGTCGGGTAACTATAACAGTTTTATTACAGGTCAGAGAATTTCCTACAGCAGTGAACAAAATCCACTGAACCAAAAACAGTAAACCAAAAAACCAAAGACAAAGTACCAGTTATCCGGGGATGTCCGTAATGTGCTAAGGCACAATACCAACTTCCGAGAAATCACTGCCGGGTCAACACAATTTACAACTTAGCTAATCACGTCACTCTCAATCTGTCACCGTTCACTTTCTTCCCCTGCTCCGCTGGCGGCGGTCTGTTTTATTCTGCGACGCGCCGTAGATTCACTCGCTGGCCGCTGCCTCTCCATTGGCCCGTCTTTTCGCCGGTCTGCTGCCCGTAGACTTTTTGTAGCCGGCCCGCGCCACCTCTTGGCGCACGTTTTGACTGAGCGGATACCGCCGCAACAATGATTGGGTTGATTGATTTTTCGTGTTTCCGGGCGCGCAACCGATGGTCATTAGTCCCGTTGTGTAGTGCAGTTCTTCTCCCGGGGGATGGCGGTGATCTCCTTCGTGGCGGGTCCGCGCCGACCTACCGTCGGCTATCGGGTTTTCAACCATGACTCTCCCACCAGCGGGCACCGCCCGCCGACATGTTCTAAGCTCCCGACCGGTCTCCCCGGGAAAATGTGGTAGTGTAGTGCATGTTAGTGTAAGTGTGTGGGGGCAGAGGACAGGACAAGGAAGGAAGATCGCGCGCGGTCCGTGGCCTGTTTGGTAGGGAGTGCGCCGGCATTCACCTGGTGTGGATCGGAGAAACCACGGGAAAAAACCCATCAGAGCAGCCGGGCCCCTAGAATTCTCCTCCAGACCCGCAAAATGGGCAAGAACTCTATTCCATGAATGTAATATCTTCATCTCAGGTTTTCAATTAGAATTTAAGATCACTTGGGGTTATTACCGGTGTGAAGAATATTTTCCTGATTTTTTCTTCCTACTACATATGTATTAAAGAAAATGATTATAATAGTGGGTCAAAATCGGCGATTTTTGAGAAAATCGATTTGGGCTCTGGTATAGAAAATCTCGTTTCTAGTACTAAATTACTCCTAACACGACGTATAGTTGAAATCCAAATTTTTGGATCCTTGATACGAAAAAATGATTGGGAAAAATGTCGCTCGTCCGTCAGTGAGTGGCAACCTTAGCTTAAACCGAAACGGACGCTTAAAAATAGGGCAAGTTTTATTTTCGTTAAAACTCTCAAATATCAAAAATTGCAAATTTTTGAATATTGAAGATAGAAATTTTTCCTGAATAAAATCTGTTATTTAAATATTGAACTTTAAATAAGTTCATGAACAATTTTTCGAAAATAGTCTAATATTGTAATGTAAATGGGTTTGGGAAAATTAAATCCAAATGTTCAACTTTTTGTAAATGGCGTTTAATTCTAAGGGTATGAGTTGGAATCCCAAAGCTGGAAACATATTTGTTGGAAACACTTTTCCAAGTTCGTAGAATTATAATATTGCGTTGCTTACCCAAAAATGCAAAAAGTATGTGTTTCTTGGATCATTAGTTTTTTTATAGAAGTTGTATTGGGTATCCCGAACCCTGGGTTTAGATTACATATATACAACATATGACATTCCATGTTGAGTCATAGTTGTGAGATGGACACGCCCCGAACACATTATATGAAGGTTTGAGAGGGCATTATAGCCGTGATCTTTAGGACGCAAGGATTCATTCTCTAGAAAACATGGAAGGAATACACGTAAACGGTTGGTGAGGTGCGAACAGATTTTCAGCGTAGGCTGAGTATTAGTAAATGATAATTAGGCTGGAATTTATAGTATAAAATTGTAATTGAGATTTTATTAATGTAGTTGGAATTTTGAATTAAAGTATACCTGTTTTGAGGGTATGTATATAAGGGTAGATCCAGATGGAAGAATTTTTCAATAAGTAGCTGAATGTAGTCAGTGAGTATGTGTTTCATACGAAACACAGATAGGGTCGGACCCGGGAAATTTTGTGGAAAATATTAAGGCCCATTAATAGCAAATCATTCACGACATTATAAACATTTTTAGTTTAGGCATAGGGGCGAGAATTGGTATAACAAGGATTCCTTGACATCATTCAGCTAGTCAGATGAGAAGTCTTCATTAGATCTTAGAGTAACAAACTTATATTCAAACCTGTACGGTGTTTTAATGTTCTACATTGAAAATAATTTCATGAGATCAAAAGAATTTGTAACAGATGTTAGAATAAACGTTAAATTTTATTGTTGAAAATGCTGATGTTATTTAGTTTCCATCAATATAATGTTTGGTTTCAATCAATAGAACTCCAGGAATCGTGGGTTGTATAGAATTACTAGTCCACATGCAGCAGTTAAGGGGAATATGTTCTACGTCGAACCCAAAGATTAAATTGGGAAATAAATTTTAAACTTCAATGTTAACATTGAGAGAATTTTTTTTAGATAGTAGGTCAACGTAGAAACAATATTAATAATAAAGGGTCATTTCTTCATAGTATTAGATTTGTGTGTTGGGAAAAAGTATCCGATTTGAATAGTAAAATATCAGAGAAGAGAGAAAGTAATTTCACAATATCGATGGCCTTGTTTTAAAATTCAAATTTATGTTTTGAGTTAATGCTGTTTAAATATTGCTCTGAAAATGTCGTTTCGTTTGAAATTTTCATAGTAGAAAAGAATAATACATTTCAAATGCATATAGAGTATCTGAATTTTAAAGGGATATTAAACTTTAAACGTCAATTTACTAGCGTCCGGAATCCAACCCTAGGGCTCGGGTCGCTGCCTTACTGAGGTCGCTTAACAGGTGCAAGGCAGGAGGGGAGACAGGGAGTCCGCTAGTAAGGAAATTCTATTTCTTCTTACTTTGGGGCCAGATATTGAAAATGTTTTTTGTTTAGAATGCAGATGTGTATTATTAAACAAACATTAATTTAACAAAAACAACAATAAAATCATAATTTAATGGGGGCTCCAAAGACCATCTCCTACCTAACAATTTCAAATAATTTCTTCTTCTTTCTTGGGTTTTTATCCAGCCGATAGCTGTTATCCTTTTTACGTCCTGATGGGACGATATTGACCATACACTAGACACCAACACACTTGCGGGCCCCCTGATCTGGGGTCAGCAGAACGCAGGCCCTCCGCGACAACACATACATACAAAGACAAGGGACAAAAAAATAATGCCGGCGGGGCTCGAACTCCGGGCCCCTTTGCACCGAAGTGCTGAGTCGGGACTGCCTAGCCACCTCGGCCATCCAGGTCGGCTCACACAATTTACGGACTATTTATGAGTCGACTTTAGAGTTAGTATCCTATTCATTCCACTCATACTGTTCCTGCATTTGTCATTTTCAAAACCAAAGCTGCAAAAAGTAGTACACTTATATAAATGCCCAAACTAAGTTCAATGTTAAATAATTAATTTCTACAATACTCAAGAATGTAGTCAAAAATTAATTTCAAAAAAACCAAATATTAATTACAAAGAAAATGTTCGTTTCTTTTTACATCAATCATCTAACTGCTTTAGTTATTTATTTACAATGTACGAACAAGCGACAACCTAATAGAAGAAAGATAAATATAGATAAAAAATATAAATGAGAAAATACACTTAAGAAAGAAATATAAAATTACAGTATGGTAAATAGGAAATAATAGAAAAGGAAATCTAAAAAGACAAAGAAGAAGGAAAGAAAAGACGGCAGATAATAATCAAGACAGAACAGGATGAATTTTCCCAAAAGTTGTTTAAATGTATGAAAGCTGGGAGCATTGACGACAGCAGCAAATTGGCAATTATAGTGATCATCGACTTGTTCAACAGGAAACACTTATGGATTTCTCAAAAATAGTCTTTTTTTCAATTTGAAATTTTAACTCGAAGGAGGAATTTGCTATTGAGGACCAAGAAATCAAAAAAACCTGGGAGTTTTAGTGGCTGTTGTAGTATCAATGAGATCGATCCTGCAAAGTCCGGTCAATTTTGGGGACAGGAGAAAAAAAACAAGCACAGGACGCAGGCGTACTGAAGGCCATTTATTCCGCGCCCGCAACGGCAATGCTCTGAGCAACGGTCTTGCTTCCGCCGCATTAGCAATCCAAACGCTTTCACTGATGGTTTGCTTGCAAAGCGCCAGAGGTGCGCGGTTACTGCAAGAGAACACCGCCTCCGAGGCACCGTGCCGCGTCTCAGAGGTGCGCCGCAAGAACGTGATATCCGAAACCGACACAATTACCCCAATTAAACACGTGATGAGCTCCGGGCTCCGGCTAAAAGGGTGCTAAGTTTCGATTACTTGGTGATGAACGTAATGATTATAATGGATGTAAGTTCTGTATCAGCGTTTATGTAAAAAGTGGAGGGCTGTCTATGGTTTCAAAAATTGCTTTTATATAATCACATACAGTTATTTTTTTGATAAAACATTCTATTATTTGTTTGTCGTCGTCCGGGCTGATTCTGGAATCACAAACGATTAGAGGGGATTTGACCGAAATGTAGAAATTTTTTGAAATATTTTGAACTACTTTCTCAACAACTTTTATTCTTTTTTAAAAAAAATTATTTTAGATTTTTTAGTCAAATCTATATAATTATTCCAATTTTAATTGTTTTTTAGTAAATCTACCAAAATTGGTTGAACGCTTTAAGATTTGCAAATTCTATAAATACATGTTTATTCATTGCAATAGCGAAATTAGGTTTTGAGTAAGAACTTCAAAATTTTTATCTAGAAAGTAGGAATCCAAAACAAATGCTGGCGGTGACAATATTATACCAATATTTGATTTTCAAAGTGTAGTAATACGAAGTTCAAGAGTTGTTAATACGATGTTTATGTAGATAAAAAATCGGGATTATTTAAAATTCATAGAGTTTTAACTGTTTTATTCGAAATAAAAAATTATTAATTAATTAATTCATTGAATAAATTGAACTTTGTATAAATTTTTGAATAAATTTGTTTAATATACTGCAATAGTAAAGGATTGGCGGGTTCGCTAGTTTACCAAAAACATTTTATTTAACATTAATGAAGTTAAATGTTTACGATATAAAAATAATTTTAAATTTTAATTAACGAAGTTTAAAATTTGAATTGAATAAACGGCTAATAAAACAGTCTCAGAGAGAACTGCAACCCGATGTCACTTTTTATGCCTTCCTAATGCTAGTGGCCGTGCTAAATATGTAGTACGTATAATCGTTCCATCTGTTATATCACATCTCTTTAGTAATTGTAGTAGTGCGAGTATTTTACACCATTAGGCGTCTCTCGCATTCCAGTTTCCATTTGAGTCAGTTACTGCAGCCTTCTGCAGTTAATCCACTTCAGCCCTCACTTCTACCCTTCCTTCCATGTACTTTGGGTCTTTTTCGTCCTGTGCGATGTTGATTTCCAACCAGAGTTTAGAGACCATCGTCCTTCACCATTCTGCTTAGTGACCATACCATTTGAGCCTTTATTTTCAATGGTATCAATAATGTTGAAACTCACTTCGCTTTCTTCTAATTTCTTCATTTTCTTTGGGCTGTCAATCCACAGCTTCTTCTCAATAGTCCATTTCCCTTGCTGTAAGTTTACTCTCATTACTGAGAACATCTGTTTAAACGAATTAATTGGACAGAGAACCGTATAAAATGTCCACGCTTCTGAGAAAAATCGGTTAGCTGCATTTGAATGATACGAAGTAGCTCAGAGCCATCGTTTGACCTCATGTGTAACGCAGTGCTCCTGACCTGACGCAGCGAGAGCCCAGGAATGGGAAACGGGTGGGTGTTGGCTGAGTGCTTGGCAACCCCAGGAATAATGAGAGTTCGTAAAATTTGTCAATGCAAATGCACTTTGCACATTTCACCAGGCTATCATGCAAGCTGTTCTTGCGGGCCCCGAAACGGCTAATGAGTTCTGTAAATAGATTGCATGGATCTGTGTTGGTAAATGCAATATTTCAAATGACGCTTTCCATTTCCCCCAAATGAATATCATTTAAAGTTTGATGCCCTATAATATTGTTTCATGATTTATGACTTCCTTGAATTCACTTGTATAGTCTCAATAACTGAAACCAACAGCATGTCAGGTAGGTAAAACTAGTTGTTAAACAGCACGTAGTTTCGCCTGTATTTTCATGCAAAATTACGCGACAAGTACTCAAATATCCGAAAAAATTTAATATGACATATCAAAATCAATCTTTAAGGAACCGATTTCATTAAGGGAAGCAATATATTTTTTAATATTTTAGTTGTAGAAAGACCCCAAAAATTTTGAATTTTTCCATTTTCGAAAATTTAGGGTTTTAAAGAACATGAGACATGCATCTTTTAAACGTCCGTCACACTATCCAACAAAATATTAATCAAAATAATGGGCCACTTTTGAAAATTTAAGAAATGTCCAAGGGGCTTATTAAAAGTATTCTAAAAAATTAAAATGTAATTTCAAATTCAAGGGCAACAGGTCGATCAATTGGCGAATATCAATTTTTGGGGATAATCGGCTGAACTGTTTAGCAGTTAGCGTTGTTCAGACGAAGGGACGGTCGGGCGAAAACGACCGACGGCCGGCCGGGCAAGGACGGAAGACGAACGGGCAGACGGACGGACAGACGGACGGAAGACGGACAGACGGAGAGACAGGGCGGACGGAGACGAGACGGATGGACAGACGGACGGACAGACGGTCGAAGACGGTCGCAGACGGACGGACAGAGCGGAGATGGTCCCGGGCGGTCGGACGGACAGAGGGCATAGGACGGGCAGACGGAAGGACAGAGGGCAGACGGACGCACGGACAGAGGACTACAGACGGGTAGACAGAGGACGGACAGACGAACGGACAGATGGACGCACAGACGACTCGGGACGGGGCGACAGGTGGAAGACGGACGGGAGACGGACAGACGACGGACAGAGGACGACAGACGGGCGGACAAGGGCGGAGATGGGGAAAAGATTGACGGAAGACGGAGGGCAGACGGACGGGCGAGGGCGACAGAAGACGGACGGACAGACGGACGGAAGACGGACGGACAGACGGACGGACAGACGGACGGACGACGGACGGACGACGGACGGACAGACGGACGGACAGACGGGCGGGCAGACGGACGGGCAGACGGTCGGACAGACGGTCGGACAGAGAGACAGAGGGCGGACAGACGGTCGGACAGAGGTCGACAGACGGTCGGAGAGGTCGGACAGACGGTGACGGAAGGGCATACGGACGGAAGGAGAGGAAGACGGGCGGGCGGCGGCAGACGGACGGTCGGGCGGGCGGGCAGACGGACGGACAGACGGCAGACAGGTGGCAGACAGACGGACGGACAGACGGCAGACAGACGGACGGACGGAAGACGAACGGACAGATGAACGCACAGACGGACCCACAAGGACGGGCAGACGGACAGACGCTGCAATTTTTCGGTATCAAGGACCTAAATAAACGTGTTCTGGCTTATCAACTGTTAGAGGATTTTTTCTTTTTTTGCAGCTGGGGTTATCTCCTTTTCGTTACCAGGTTCCTTTAAGAAGACATCTCTGTAAAAATTGGCTGTTTCGCACAGAATTTGCATAACTTTGACTCTACTAGCTGAGAAAATAAGATTTAATAACTAAAATATCTACTAGAAAGTGTGACCATTCGAATGTTCAACAAACGAATTTAGCCGCGCCACCGCCATGACGAAAACCAGTATATTCCAAGAAGGAGGGGTATCGAGGTAGGGGGGATTTCCGCCGTCCTTAGACGTCACTGCAGGAGGGGAGAGGAAAACGGTTTTGTTGTATACCAGACGGCGAATGAGGTTATCTTAAGAAAAAAGGATTAGTAATTTTCATTTTTCTTAATACATTATAGATTGTGATCAGTGCTTGATTGATAGAATGCATTGTGTTAGAAAATACAAATTTGGTTAAATAGTATCATAAACATTCAATAGACTCGTTTAAAAGAAGACGATTGCAAGTTTTGTAAATAGAGGCTAACATTTACAAACTGTTTCCACTTGTGCAATGGCACGTAGAACATCTGGTATGTAATAGTGTGCGTAACGAATCACAGTTCCTTCTGAACGAAACGAGAATATTACACAATGTTATTGTATTCACTATATGACTATTAACTATTGCAAATTAGGCATTGAGTAAAATTCAGGTATTATGGAATGAGACATTATATTTATGCTTCATCTTGCTTGTATAATTCTCTTAAAGAGTGCAAGACTAGATAATTTATCCTATTATACTGATTATGTAAAAGTTTAATATGACAGAAGAGTCATAATTGGTTACATTTCTATATATATATATATATATATATATATATATATATATATATATATTTCAGCCTAACATTTAAACACTTGTAAATTTTCAAGAATGTGTTCATGTTGATCTCAGAGGGGATTACATGTGTTTGTCATGTGGATTTTATTTCCTGATTAAAAAGTCTTTGTGTTGTTATATTTAAACAGAACAGATTCTGAAGAGGATCACTTGTTTCATTTAGGTCTTCAAGGTGGGATGTATTTTAAGAGTCATTGAAGAAAAAAAACCTGCAATCAATTCTGCACCTAAAGAAAATAATAATTCAATTAGTGTTTTAAACTTATACACCAGTTTGATAGAGCAATTAGAATGGATAATATTGAGTGAATATCACTTACTATCATATCATTCTTTTTTTTTTTGAAATCTGATTAGTGCTAGTGTTCAATTCTTTTCTTTAGTCATAAACTAGCAAATGGAAAATGATTGTTCCAGAAGCAAACACAGCTTTGTTTAAATTTGAGTGAAACATGTTTGTGTTGTGTTGGGATGTTTTTTTTGTGTAATGTTTGTGTTTTTTTCATTGTTTTTAGATTGACATTCTGATTTTTGGGAAAAGTTAAACGTCCAATTATAAATATTCTGACCAAGATTTGTGTCTGTTTTTTCAAATCTCATTGATAAAGAGCCCTGAATTCATGAATATTTAATAGACAACCTGAGGAGAGATTACAAAGTTCTTGAAATCGTTTGACGAATTAACACAATTTCTAGCAGCCATTTGCTAGCCAAAAATATTAGGGACAACGTGAAGACAACTGACGGAACCGGCCGAAATGGCCGAGGGCAACAATATTGATGTCCTTGCATTGCCTCCGAAGCGGAGATCATAATATACGTGTCACGACTACGCCTAGATTTTTGATATATGGTACAAGGTTAGATAGAATTCAGGGGCTGTCTGGAGAATTCTAGCGGCCCGCTGCCGTGAATAGGTAGTTTTCCAGTTGGGAGCTTAATGCTTGTCCTGGCCGGGCGATGTTCCGCGGGGGGATACTTGCATGGGGGAAACCCCAAACCGACATGTAGGATCTCATCATCCAACATGGGAAAAACATTGCCACTTTCCGTGATAAAAAGCATGGGCTACGCTTACTGAACTAATAGAAGTTGACACGCACAGAATCACGAAATAATCAATCAAATTTTGACGGAAAGTCTGAGCTAAGAAATATGTTAAACAGTTGCAGAAAGATTGAATGAACAATTGATTGAACAGTTGAAGAATTGAACACAACAGTATCAAACAATTTATCAGCCTCAATGTTGAAGCTGGATGAAAGATAATCCTAGGCAATGCTTTGATTTATTCTGAAACCAATAACAGCGTTACTGTTAATTTTGTCCATTTACTCGTTAAGTCAAACGTTCTAATTTGTAAGAAAACTGTAAGTGATGGAGAAAAATAAAAATTACAACCTACGAAAACGAATTACACGACGTTACCTTTATCAACCAAAACATTTCAACATTCTATTTTACATCTGAACTTGCAAACTGTCTCCTTTTATGATGTTTATCTTTATCACTAGCAATACCAAGGAGAAGTCTGAGAGTTCACCAATTAAATTTTGATTCTATTAAGGTTTGATGATGTTGAATACACTGAAAGAATAACGATTAAAATATATATATATATATATATATATATATATATATATATATATATATATATATATACACACACACACCAAAACACCTTGTACATTCATTTAAAATGAAAAAATCTTCAATTTCTATTTCAAAAAAGAAAAATAATCTACTTTGGTGGGTCACCTTATATTTAATGCGGAACGTATCACTTTTGATGTAAACAAAAGCCGATGTATCTTCATGACTTTTATGTATTAAACCTATTATGCTTTTGACTTATAATATTACAAATGTTTCCAAAAAGTATTCTGATTGTTCACTTTTGAGTGAATATTCTAAGGTTAATTTCCCAGCCAAACACATGCAATAATCAAATTATAACAAAGGCTTGGGATAAATTTCATCGTATTTTGAAAAATTCCGATTAGAACCAATGTAAATGATTCTCAGCTTCGTAAACAATTATAACCTATAAAACAATCATGGTCGGTCTCGAACTTTTAGGCCACGCGGTAATGATATAGTTAAACAAACACAAATCAAAACATTTAAAATAAAAACATAAAAAAACACCCTTCAATAAAATATAAAGTGCACCATTTCATACCATACTATATTTTAATAATTTTCATTTGCTTAGCCCAATGAAAATTTTAACTTCGACCATTCTGTTAAATTTATTTAAAATTTCTATGCTGTTTCTGAAGAACTGCTCTAATCCCGTTTAAAGCATCCACCACATTTTCCAATCATACATTATGCAGATTTTCATCTACTTGAGTGACACCACTTCTACTATAGAAAAATCTAAACATCTATTTAATGTTGAATACGTTCCTACTCATACGTTCCTTTCATCTAGGAATTTGTTCAGTATCGTTAAAAATAATTGTAGTTTTCTACTCTGATGCTCTTTTTTCGGAGGTTTCTTTTTATATGATGGCTGATATGTTAGTCGGTTAGTGGGCGATGTTTTGAGATAATTTTTTTTAGTGTGATGACTAAAGGAGTATTGTTTGCCCATTTTAACAAGAATGATGTTTATTAATTACTGTTCACGCAAACAATTATGAGTAATTGTTGCATTATTGTATTTAATAATAATTATATTTTTCGATTATTTCATTTGCATTAGTTCCACTCTTTTAGCAGAGCTGTGTTGAGAAATATACATAGTTCTAACGTATCCTGCGAGCAAATTATGCAAGAACGATTATTATGTAAGAATGATGCGTAATAAGGCATTGGGGATAACGCTGCCGCGACTGCTTCGTGTTATAAAATATTTCTAATTATTATTATTTTTAAAACTAGTTGATTGATTGATTTTTTCGTGTTTCCGGGCGCGTCAACTGCTTCGGTCATTAGTCCCGTTAGAGTAGTGCATGTTATTTTTTTCTCGGGAGATGGCGGTGATCTTCCATCACTGGATGGCGATCCGGCACCGACTCACGTCGCATAGTGGGTTCTCCAACCAGGACTCTCCCACCAGCGTGGCACCGCCCCAGCCAGGACAAGCTCTAAACTCCTGACCGGTCTCCCGGAATATGTGATAGTGTGGTGCATGTTAGTGTAAGAGTGTGTGTAAGAGGAGAGGATAGGACAAGGAAGAGGAAGGAAAGATCGTGCGCGGTCCGCGGTCCGTTTGATAAGGTACTGCTCCGGCATTCGCCTGGTGTTGATCGGAGAAAGCACGGAAAACTACCGTTCAGAATAGCTGGCCGCAGAATTCCGTCCAGACAGCGACGGAATCAAGCGATTGAAGAGCTAGTGAAGAGCGACTCGAAGAGCTAGTGTCGAAAATCTGCCGTCGTCAGGACTCGAACCTAGGTCTCCGTCAGAGGCGCGCAGTGACATCAGGTGATGCACTGAGCTACTCGCTACTGGCAGCGCTACCGGTTAAAACTAGTACTAGTGGCTGGCAGCAGCAAAATGCTGCTGAACTAAATCACACGAAATGGTTTAAAACACACCCAATAACTTAACTATTTAACAAAACCAATCTTAATTAATTCTGCAATATCTCAGTATAGTGTATGGATACATTGCGCAACAGATCAATAATATAAAAGAAGTTACTGTTCAATAACGCAACACTCGAGAAACAAATATTTAATAGAGGGCGACCTCTTCTCTGTTGCAGGACGTCAGCTATGACGTAAGCAGTGACATTCAATGGATATATGAATACACTTAATTCATTGGAAGGAAACATTTCCATTTATACTTTTAATTTTAAAAAATGTTTTGCTTCATTTTCTGTCAATATTATAATATTACGTAAGAGTTAAAATAATACATACTGTTGTATCGTACGTATAATAATTACGACGAACACTAGAAAATGTCGCCGCCCATTACTGCAGGTTTCCTGGCAGCGATGTGGTATTCATCTCGAGCCAGCCAGGTGCTTGTGTATCCGCTGTGCGCTCATAAAACAAATTACCAACCGACAATGGCCCGTGGTTTCTAAAATGGAGGTGAAAATTACATTAAAGGTAGATGCAACTTTGAGAGTGTCATTTGAGGATATTACAATCATATTCTGTTACGTTGCCATCGGAATTGCGAAATTATCGTTCGACGTAATGTAATTATTGTCATTATCTAATTCTTCCTCTTTAAAGACCCCGAAATAACTATATAGTGTGCAAATGTATTTCAATATATAATACGTAAGAGACGTCTGGAATCATACATTTTACTTCTTGCAAACTAAATACATAGAATAGAGAAAGTAACATAATGCCACCGCGAAAAGGGCGATTTTTGGGGGAGTGGGGGGTGGGGGATAGGGAGGGTATTTTTTTTAAGATATCCAAATATCCCGATACTTATTGTTCCTGTTTATGTAGTAAATTGTTTTCTCTAACAGGTAGTTGAAGTCAGAATCCATGTCTAGTGGGTCGTTGATACCGAAAAATTGGTTTACGGCAAAACATCATTATATACGTGCGATTCTCTGTAAACAAGCACCCATATCGTAGGCAGAATCTTCATCTAAATTGATACTTCCCGGTCGATTTAACATTTCCATTTTTTCCTCAAAAATAGCTCCAAATTATTGCAGTAATTATATTTTATTGAAACAGGGAAGTCCTTATATAAAAATGGCACAGATCTTAATTTTCATTTAATTCTCGGAATTTTCGAAAATGGCTTAGCTTCAAAATTGTTTTCGTTTTTTCCAACAATTACGATATTATATATAGACTATTTCTTATTAATTAAATCGAATATTTAAAATTAGATCTTCAAATGTGGTAATTTACAAGTTTTTCAAAATATGAGTAATTTTTGCGTAATTTTGAATTATGTATATGACTTTTAAAAACAAGATATTTTCAAGATCTCTATCCGTACGAAATGATTTTTCTTTAAACTTTTCATACGTATAATGCTAAATGCTCGGAATAACATGTCATCAACGCGTTTGATAGTATTGATATTATTCTTTTCATTATTTATATATTACTGCATTTGTGAGCACAACTGCTTTAAATTATTTCCTATGAACTTTCTCTAAAACTCAAACGTTCTCTTGCGACCCACCCCTCCGCCGGCTAGCTCAGAATGGGTTTTCAAGGTGGGCGCAAAATCAAAAATAATCAATTAGAATAGATCAGTCATGTGGCGTTGGATTGAAGGGTTTACACAGAAACTCAAGTCGAGTCACTTTCCACTTACTTAAGTATATTCTAATTAAATTGCTGTTACAGTCAATGAACATAAAACACTTTCATATAAGAAATTTTGTCTGCTGAAAAAGAAACAACTTAACTCAATAATTACACTGTTTTCTCTCATTTAAATCAATTCCCAAAGAATACTTAAACTTTCCCTTTAATCATTCCAGTCAAATTCTAGTTGCAACTTTACAATTAGCTAAGTTTTTTTTGGAAGAAAAGATTGATTTTTATTTTTACAGAATATCGGTATAAAGAACCTGTACTAATACTTTCTTCCGAAACAAATTATTCCTTCTAATATCTACAAATTGTCTGCTGGAAATGACTTACTGTGTCTTTTCACGGCGTAGAGAAATCAGGTCGACTCTTCCAGTCGCTCGATGTCCTTGTCCTCGTCGGTGGGGAGCAAAGCCGCCCCTGCAGAACCGCACGGTCGCCCCTTTCCAGTACCGTTGTTCAACCCACGATGTGGCCTCCGTCTCGTTTCTTTTCGTTGATACTCTTTCGTATTCTTTTAGAATGTAATCAGCTTTAATTCCATATTTAAAAGAATCTACAATACGACAACTGAGTCTATCGTATAAGAAGAATAAATATAAAAAAAAAAAACTGCAAAGAAAGAAATGAATGCCCTCGTTAGTTCATGCTATCTCATTCTCTCTTACAAAGATTTTAAATGCGTCATTTATATTTCACCCTTTTTCCTGATGAATTGTTTTAATGCCTTGTAATGATAATTCCCTCCTGAATGTCTTGAAGAGTTTTATCGTAGATGGTCCTGAAGTCCGTAGGTACGAGGTCCCCCTTTCTGTGATCGGTAGGCCCCTCATTTCCAGCTGTTACCCAGAAAAGAAAGTTTTCTTTCTCCGACTCGGTGTCGTACCTACCGAGACGTTCTCTTACGTATAGTTCGTAGTTTCATTTCGGATTGTATTATGCCTTGGGGGGTTCAAACAGCTCATCTTATTCTTGAATATTGATGGCCTCCTTCCGAGACCTCGGCAAACGGATGGTCACATAACCCTTTTTTCAAAAAAGATTTTGTGGAATTTGATTTATATCCCGAAAAATCTTTTAACCAAACTTGATGCTCTTCCTTTTCTGTCTTGATTCGGGAAATGTCGAGCTATCTTGTTTCTTCCTTCCCCTTTCTTCTTCTTTTTTCTTCCTTTTTGTTTTCTTTTTTTCTTTTTTGACATTTATTCTACACTTCCATCTAGTGTGCTTTGCAACAACTGAAGAAATATTGCAGTTTTATGGCGAAATTGGAAAAAACCCTTGAGTAATAATTCCCCAACCTAATAAACTTTTGAGTTGTTTCGTGTTTTTAGGCGGCACATCTATTTCTTGATTTTCCCAAGTTCATCTTGACTGTTGACTGTCAAACATACCCAGAATTTAACTTGTTTAGTGAAAAAATTACTTTTCCAAATTCAACTGTAAATTATTTTAATGAGAGTTTAGCAAAATATTTTAGCTTGTTCATGTTTTCTTCAAATGTTTCGAATACACGAACGTCATCAATATAGATAAAAGCATCGCTAGACATTTCTTGTCAATGATATTGTTCAAACATTGACAAGAGCAGATGCACTGTTTTGAGTCCAAATGGCATTCTTTGAAAACATACGAAATTCCCGGTGAATAAATCCGATATTGTTCATTCAGGTGCATCGCATTTGCCAATACGATGCAGAGTCTTGAACCCCAACCACTTGATGCCGGATAATTGATTAGAAACCTCTACACGCAACGGTCTGTCTCTGTACGGTGGGGTAACTTGATTCAATCGTCTTGCATCTAAACACAACTCATCTTCCCATTACCTTTCTACGAGCATATCGGACTTAGATAAGAGGTTTTGGGACTTGATAATATCATTTTTAACCATTGTAGCAATGACCCTATCCACCTCCTCCTTATGTTTTTCTGAATGACATATTGGAACTGTGAATGGCGTTTATCTGTTAGTTCTATTTCGAATTGAAAATCTTTACTGGATTCTGTTTTGCAAACACTTTCTGATTCCTAAGTAATACTTCAATTAATTGTTTTTGATTTTCATTAAGATTAGAATTTCGTACATGCGAACGAATTTTCAGCTTCACTTCTTCTTCCTTTAAACAATCTGCCTCCCAATAATTCCATGTGAAGAATCAAATTGAGATCCTGTTGATTTTTCGGTTTTTAATGTTATGGTATTTTTTCGTTGATAACAACTCATATTGTTTCATGAAATCGATCCCAGTATGAGCGGATATAAAAGTTGGCGCTACTAGGATACAATTTGGGATACTTATTTTTCCCTATCTCTATCCAAATAACTTGTCTTGTTATTGGCTTTGATTTTTTCCGATTTGCACTATCAGAAAAGACTTTACGAGCGGCAATGAGGTACTCCACTCTTGGTTTTTCAATTCATTCAACAAACTTTCCATGACGGAGGTCGCACAACCTGTATCCACTAGTACTGACGTATCAACACCCTGACATTTAACCTTGCTTCGGACACTGTCGCCTGGATCCGATCTGCTTTTTTTTCTTCTTCGTTCCACGGTTCGTCATCAAATGAGATTAATTTGATCGATAATATCGCCACCTCTTCTTCCCTAGATTCTTCTATTAGGTTTGGCGGATGGCGTGTCGAAACAAAAACCTTCTAATTTTCCGTCCTGTCCGCGAGATGTACTGGGTTTAGTATTTGTTTTGGGAAAACCCCTATCAATAGAATTTTTTTTATTCCTATCCTTTGATGGGTCCATCTTGACTAGCATAGGTCTGTTCTTCTACGTGCTGTTTGATTTGTAAGTTCCCTTTTCTGATTTGCTTACATAATGTTGCTGCTGCCTGCTGTCTTGGCTTTACTGACCACTAAAATTTGCCCTGTTCTGTAACCTCTCATTGTACACGAAAGTCGACATACAATCCCAGCTGGTTATTAACTTTTCCGGACAGGCAAGAGATTCTCAATTTTGTGTAGCTGATTGGAAATGACGTTAACAAACAGACAATTTTTGTCATCCGGGATCGTCGGAGTACAATGAAACTAGCTAACTTCTCCTCTGCATATTCTTGCATGGACATCGTACCTTTCCCACGTACCAACATTACATTAACTTTGAAATTAATTTGAGTTTCATTGTTCCCGTATCTTGAGTAAAATTTTCTTAAATTCTTCATGTTTTTTGGGAATTCTCCTAAACTATCTGCCCATATTCGTGCATTACCCTGCATCATCTGATAGACTATATGAGTTTTCATTGCCGGGAAATAATTTAAAAAAAATAAATTATCCACCTGCCCCATAAATACGCATGGATTTTCATCTCCGCCGCACTAAATTTAGAGTACACGGTAATGAAAAATACGTAGTGAACGCTTCCTCCACTGATGGTAAATTTTCAATTTGATTTTTTAAATTTTACAACGTCATTGTACATGCTGTAATTTGTGAGAACCCATCTTGTTCCGAAAGAGCTTTTATTCCACTATCTAATTTACTAGCTTGAACCTTAACTTGTTAGTAACCATTTTGAAACTTCTCACCTTGTTCTATCTCAGTCTGCCTGTCGACACGGTGGTTATGATCTGATTGCATTGATCCTATTTTCAAATCCTCGTAACTTGATCAATCTTTCTTCTAATTCATGACCCAGTTCCTGAATTTTCTTCTAACTTTCGGTTTTCCCGCCCTAATTCTGTTGAACTATTCCTAAATTCGACCTTCCACTGTTCTGCAATTCAGTGAATTATTTTATATTCTCTTCTAACTTCCTATTATTTTCTTCAATTTTGTTTCTGTTAGTCCCAATCCTTTATGTTTCTCTGTCTTTCATTCCCGCATTCCTAACCTCGTATCTAATTGCTGCATGAATTGTCCTATTAATCGTTGCATCATTAAATTTGTCTGTCGAGGTTTCGTTTTTTCATCCGGATCTTGTGTTGGCGTTTGTTGTGATTCCGTCGGCGAGGCCATGCTAGTTTCTCCTGACGTTCCTTGTTCTACTTCTACCGTTTTTCGCGATCATGGTAATTGGAGCTTGTCCTCCCACTTCCTATCGCTATCTGAATCCCCAGACGATCCTTCAACGGTAGTTAAATTCCCAGCCGCGTTATATTTATTCCCTTTTGACTGTATTAACTGCCTAGAATCAATCAATCCTCTTTTCCCCGACACAATACTTTACAAATTATTACAAAACCAATACCAAACACTATCTCGAACAGATAACACTTCATATAATACCCTTTTGAAAACACTCGAAAAAAACACTTTTACACAACACTTTTTTTTTTTCTCTGTAACCTGTTCAGCAATCTTAGTGAATTGTGATTCATTGATTAGAAATTGGTTCCACCAAATTTGTCTCAGTTTTTTTAAATCGAGTTTTGGGAAATGCATCCAATAATCGAGCCCCGCTTATGGCGTAGTTGCGACCCACCCTCCGCCGGCTAGCTCAGAATGGGTTTCAAGGTGGGCGCAAATAAAAATACAATTAGAATAGGGGATGGGTCATTTGGGGGTTTTGGATTGAATGCATTTACAAAACTCAAGTCGAGTCACTTTCCACTTATCAATATATTCTAATTAAATTGCTGTTACAGCAATGAACATAAAACACTTTAATATACAAGAATTTGTCTTGCTGAAAAAAGAAAAAACTACACTCTCACAATTCACACTGTTTCCTTTCTCTCATTTAAATCAATTTTAAAGAATACTTTAAAACTCTAATCATTCCAGTCAAATTCCTAGTTTCAACTTTACAATTAGCTAAGTTTTTCTTGAAAGAAAGATTGATTCTATTTTTTTAAAAATATCGGTATAAAGAACCTGTATAATACTTTTTTCCGGAAAAAAATTATTCCTTAATATCTACAAATTGTTCAAGTTGGCAAGACCTTATGTGTTTTTTTCAATGTAGAGAAATTCGGCGTCGACTCTTCCAGTCGCTCGATGTCCTTTTCCTTGCAGCTCGGTCGGAGCAAACGCCCTCTGCAGAACCGCACGGTCGCCCCTTTCCAGTACCGTTGTTCAACTCACGATGTGGCCTCCGTCTCTGTTTTCCTTTATACTCTTTCGTATTCTTTATAGAATGTAACAGCTTTAATTCCATATTTAAAAGAATCTACAAACGACAACTGAGTCTATCGTATAAGAAGAATAAATATAAAAATAAAAAACTGCAAAGAAAAGAAATGAATGGCCTCGTTAGTTTCTATGCTATTCAAATCTCTCTTTCAAAGATTTTAAATGCGTCACTTATACTTTCATCCTTTCCTGATGAGTTGTTTAATGCCTTGTATATTATAATTACCTCGAATGTCTTGAAGAGTTTTATCGTAGATGCAGTCCTGAAGTCCGTAGCAGTACGAGGTGCCGCCTCTCGTGATCGGTAGGTCCTCACTTCCAGCTGTTACTTCAGAAAAGAAAGCTTTCTCCCGATTCTCGGTGTCGCATCCTACCGAGACGCTCCCTTAGGATATAGTTCAGTTTTCTTTTGGGTTATTCATGCGCTGGCGCGTTCAAACAGCTCATCTTATTCTTGAATATGATGTGCTCCGTTTTCCGAGACCTCGGCAAACGGATGGTCACACTCTATGAAATTGGTCTCAAAATTAGGTATTTTCAGGAACATTCAGACGACGCTTTCAATAATGGCTACAAATTTGTCAATGAAAATTTTCATTTATGATCATGTGTTATTCTCCAATAACATTCTAAATGTCGTACTTCAATTACATTATTAGAGACCAAAATATTGAAAAATGTATTTTAGGCGCTGTTAGGGCAGCTGGAAGAACGAGTAACCTGCAAAGCCAACGTAGACTAAACAGATCTGGAAACCAACCAGTGAGAGAGTCTACATTATAAACCATTTTAAAACTTTAGCTGGGGAAATTTTATAAAGGGGAAAAAATTTTTTGCCGCGCAGGGCGTACGGGCATGGCGGAGCGGAGAACAGAAGAGATGGGAGAAGCAGGGAAAGAGGCGGTGCGATGCGACTTAGTGGTGACGAACGCGGAAGGGAGGGGAAGGAATAAGTGGAATAGGTGGAACGGAGCAGGATGGGACATAATAGGGTGAAAGAGTCGAAGAGGAAGAAGGGTACTGGAAGATGCAAGAAGAGGCGGGAAATGGGTCGGAAGGGCCGGAGAGGATCTGATGATGTCGGATGGGCCGGAGAGGCGGAAGAGGATCGGAGGGGATCGGGTGGACTTTGGAGGGTACGAGCGGATCAGAGGGGACCGGGAAGTGTTGGAGGGGGCTAGAGGAAGGGGGCTGAGGGAGGCCAGAGAGGGGCCAGAGGGGCATAGGGAACCGGGAGGGAACCTGGAGTGCAGAGCCAGAGAGGACAGAGAGAGGACAGATTTTGGTCAGAGGGGCCAGGAGGGCGGAGAGCAGCTGGAGGGGGACCAGACGACGGTCAGACGGGGGCCCGAGGGTACCCGAAGGGTCCCAGAGGAGGCCAGAGGGAGAACAGAGGAGGGAAAGAGGGAGCAAGTGGAGGACAAGAGGGGGACAGGGGCCAGAGGACAGCCAGTGGGAGGAGACACGGGGGCCAGAGGACAGCCAGTGGGAGGAGACACGGGGGCCAGAGGAGGGCCAGAGGAGGGCCAGAGGAGGGCCGAGGGGAGGGCCAGAGGAGGGCCAGAGGAGGGCCAGAGGAGGGCCAGAGGAGGGCCAGAGGAGGGCCAGAGGAGGGCCAGAGGAGGGCCAGAGGAGGGCCAGAGGAGGGCCAGAGGAGGGCCAGAGGAGGGCCAGAGGAGGGCCAGAGGGGGGCCAGAGGGGCCAGAGGATGGCTGGAGCGGGGCCAGAGCGGGACTGAGTTAGTGCAGGAGCAAAGCGGAGAGGTGTGGCGGGGCGGATTGCTGAGCAGAAAAGGAGCGCCTGGGCGGATTTTTCTTGAGATAGTGGAAGTAGTCGGACGTCGAATAATATAAAGTGGCAGTAGTGGATTAAGGAACGAATTGTGAAACGTGAGAGACCTCGACACATATCCAGGAGGGTACTGCAAATACGTAGTGTGCCTAGGAGAGTATGGCTTGGAATGATTAAATATTAAGAAAGCTGTGAAATATGTTACATATATATATATATACAATGTCAAAAGATGATAGTTGAACCTTGAAGCAAGTAGCTAGAGCATTGAACAGGACCAACGGAGACAAAACAAATATATATTTAAGATAGAAAACTGCAAAATAACAAACTGATGAATTGGCATCTGCTAAATTCATGTAGACAAAAGTAGTGGTCAAAGTAGACAAAGCAGTATTTAGAGATGACAATTGGGTAAAAATTAATGTATTTAAAATGCGGATCCTGCAAAACATTGCTATGGAAATGGAGGCAGTAGGACGATATTAGGCCAAACAGATATAGGGCAGATGTAGAGAACAACGAAGAACGCTGGAACACAAAGGAGGCATAGCTCGAGAGCTACCAGTCAGCAGAAGAATCCGGAGGCTTCATGTACTCGTAGTGACAGGGGTAGCGTCGCCGGAGTATCAGGACGTCCCCGCCGCCATTCAGAGGATACGGTGGCCCGGCGGTCGGTAATGAAGGAAAGGAAGTAGGTGCACTGCACTGTACTATCACTGTTCGAAACAAAGGACACGAACAGTGAGGGCGAGGGCAACAGGTGAAGCGAGTGAGATTTGGGTGGATGATTGGACCGCGAGCGTGGAGTGTGCAGGAATGAATGGAGAGCGGGCTGAGGAGCAGGCTGGCGGTGGCGGTGGCAGGGATAAAGTGGCGAGTGGAACGGGGATGCGATAAATGGTTAGGACGATGGATGGCATGGTCGGTGGAAATGCTGGTATGGGCAGGATCAGCGGGAGGGTTGAATCACGGGAGGGAAATCCGTGGTGGCTGAGGGCAATGGCGTGGCGCACAAACTCTGTGGAGTAAGGCAGCAGAGCGGAACCAACGTGAAGGCGGATAGTTGGGGAGGGGGCGAGGCGCTGGATGGTGGATCGTGGTGATTGTGTGGCGGCGGGTTTGAGGCGACGGGTAGGCGGGGTGGTTTGTGAGCGGTAGGGTAGGGGTGGGAACGGCTGGACTGACAGAGAGATGGCTGGCAATAGAGCGACAAAATGGTTGGGCGGAGTAATAGAGCGCGGCGATTGTTAGTGCGGGCGATAGAGCGACGGTGGAATGGTAGGGCGGTGATAGAGTGGTGGCGGAATGAAGTGGGAAGGTAGGGCGGTGGCGGAATAGGTGACGGGGAAATAGGAGAGGCAGAGCAGAATGTTAGGCGGGGAGATAGTGCGTCGAAGGAATGGTGGACGGGGAAGATAGTGCAGCGGAATGTAGCGGGAAGGTAGGGCGGCGGAATAGTAGGACGGAAGATAGAGCGCGTCAGCGCACGGAGGACGAAGGATGCAAGTGAAGGGGTTGCAGGGAGGGGAAGGCGGAGAGGTGCTTGTGCGGCAAAGGAGGTTGCGGAGGCTCCGGCGCACGCCGTGTGAGCGCACCGATAAGCGAGTGCGGCCCCGCCCCTTCCTGGCCACTCATCGACGCCGCGATTTCCCGGAATTTCGTTTCTTAAAGAATCCCTTTGGACTAAAGAACGTGCATCTGCTCTTGTACAATGTCTAGACAATATCATTGGCAAAAGATGCCCAGCGATGTTTTTATCTATATTGATGACGTGCTTGTGTATTCTAAGACATTTGAAGAACACATGCTAAGCTAGATATTTTGTTGAAACGTCTGATTGAAATAATTTACAACTGAATTTGAGAAAAGTAATTTCTGCACTAAACAAGTTAAGTTCCTGGGTTATGATGTGACAGTTAACGGAGTCAAAATGAATATGGAAAAGATGCGAGATAGATAAAATTGCACCGCCAAAAACACGAAACAACTTAAAAGTTTGTTAGGTTGCGTCAATTATTACGCCAGATTTATTCCTAATTTCGCCATGCACATTGAAATATTTCTTCCGTGCTGCAAGCCCCTAGATGAAAGTGGGAATACAATCAGAAAGTAAAATTTCTACAGTTTGCGACCATTTAAAGAATGAAATAAGTGGCAAAATGATGAAACAAACAAACAGATAAAGTAACCGACAAGAATCATGTAAAAAGAAAAAAAAACAAGAGGGAGAAAGAAGGAGGAAAAGAAGAAGGAAGATGAGGAAGAAGACAAGGGTAGGAGTACAAGGGGAAGAAAACAAGATTGCTCGACGTTCTAGAATCAAGAAAAAAAGAAAGAGCATAAATTTTAGTGAAAAGATTTTACGGCATATGAAATCAAATCCCATAAAATCTTTTTTTTTCGAAAGAAGGGGTTATGTGACCGCCCGTTTTCTTAGATTCCGAAACGTGTCACATACCGCCCTAAGAAAGCGAGGAAAGAATATTTTGAAGGGCGCCAACGCGGATGGATATTTGGAATGATAATTAGAATTTAGAACAAGAGAGACCGCCACCTTATCCCAAAGGGGGCGAGACCGGAGGTCGGATGAAGAAAAGTTCTTTCTGAAGGTAGCAGCTGAACTGGGCGGACGTATGGAAAACGTACCCCAGGAAGTGACATTGCAGCGGATTTCAGATTTGCACTTTTTTGAGGGAAAAATCTTCTGAAGACCAGAAGAGGTAATTATTCTATTATAAATTGATTTAAACATAATCTTAGAAGAAAGGTAATAAGAAACGTTATGAATTTATAATGGAAGAATTAGGAAATGGAGTTTTGAATAGATGGCAGTAATTAATAGCTTGCATTCATTTCTCTTTCCAGTTTTTTTCTCTCTCCATGCTTTTCGTATATTTAAATACTCTCTTGAAGTTGGTGTTCCTATATAAAAGGGTGATCTCTGGATTCATTTTCACCTCTGAATATCCCGTGGGTCATTAACTGTAATCGAAAATAAAGTAAAATACATATGAGAGTATTCAAGCATATAAAACTTGAACGAGAAGAAGAAGGCGATTTCTGAGGGAGCAACGGCGTTCTCAACCCGAGGCCACGACGCTTCAAGGCCGAAGCAGCTCGGTGGAAAGGTGTAGAAGGAAGCAAAGTGGACTGCTCTACGCGGCCGAGAACACAGTAAGGTCGTTCCAAAAAAAATGTTTTGTAGGGATAGAGTGATTCAGTTTAATAAGAAAGCTCATTCTGTATCTATCACGTAAAAAAGAAAAAGGGGGGGTAACAGATTTCCCACGCTTAAAAGATAAGAAAAGTAAAGTACATTTGTTTCCGATTTTTAATAGGTGAGAACAGAATCAATTTTTTCTTTAAAAAAGGTTTTAAAGATCAAATATTGTAATATAGTGATTAAGAGTTTGTATGAGTATAATTATAATATGTAATTTCTGGATTTTAGAGAGAGAAAGATTTTCCCTTTTTTTGTAAAAGTAATGTTAAGGAAAAGTATTAATTTTTGATTTTCAATGTGTTTTCTTTCAAATTTTTAAAGTAATATTTTAACGATTCTTTCAAAATTTCTGAAAGTGTGTTTGTTAAACAATTGGGTTGTAGATGAAAGAGGAAATTGTGTATTGTGTTATTAGTTTTTTTTTTCAGTCAAGAGTATTCTGTATTTGATTTTTTCTGTGGCCATTGTTGTATTTGTCATGCAGCAAATATTTTTTGAATATATTCTGAATTTAGTAAAGTGATTCTCACCGAGTTGTTTGTAATTTTCATCCAATCCATAAACGATCTTCACGACCCTGCCCCTATTTTTTTTTTTTATTGTGTCACAATGGGACTCTATACTGAGCAGCCGACCATCTGGTGATTTGTGTTCCCACCCCCTCAAGACGTCTCAGGTCGGGTGCGGGCCTTACGGCTTGTACCGCACAGACTGTGGCTCGTAGAAAATAAATAAGATGATATCATTCCCTTTTTGAAAGGTCCTTTGTTGGGAGACTGCAGCCTATATTTCAAGAAACTTTAATATTGTATATTATTTGCGACCCAATTAAAGGGGATGATCTCTCTCCATCTCTCAAGGGTGAATCTTTTCTAAATGAACGTTCGAGTTTTATAGTTAAATATTTTCCTACGAAGGACTTAGTGGATACCCGGCGTGGATAGTCGAAAGCGACATCCCTAAAGCTGGAAAAGGCCCAGGAAGAAAAAACGTAATACAGACTAAAAAGTAATACTTACTGGGCGGGTCGGCTAATGCCAGCACGGGCAACTTGCCCGAATCCTTTCATTTCTTTAAATCCAGAAAGGGCTTTTACACAAGCAAGCCGAAGGGCGCTAGACGTGCCTAAATATGAAAAGATGTTTTTTCCCAATGTTTGTTCTATAAAACACCCGAGATGTGAATGAGGGTTTTTTTTCTTTTAATTACTATTTTATGTTTATTTTCTATTTAAATTCAGCCTGTGTAAAATTTTATTTGTACAAAGTGGGAAGATTATGTTTGAAACGCGAATTTTTTCTATGCTTTCGTTTTGTTATATTTTATTAAACCATTTAGATATTTATGATTATATCAATGTAACATACTATATTATGAATAAGCATCTGTGAGTTACAATTCTCGCTAACGGAAGGCAGCTCTTTAACAGTTTTTTTCTTTTCCCAATTACTTTATTATTCTGAATGAGTATACATGGTTCAGTTGTACAATACAAACTCTTTCACATGTTTTGATGCTTATGATCTATTTTAAAACACTAAACTATTATTGCTTTAAGTTATTTTTTGGGAGAGAACCCACTGAGGCACCCTCACAGGAATCATCTAATTCAGAAAAATTGGATGTAAAATACATGTTTAGGAAATCTATTTTATTCTGGTGGGGTTAGGGGTGCTTTGCCTAAATTGAAATTTGGGATAGTTGTGGAATTGTTGACATATTTGTAAAAATTATTGGATAACTTGGTGATGTGGTGTATGATGGGTTTTTATTTGAATTTCTTTATGAAGCTGTTTGTTTGAAATGAACCAGGTGCTTTGGTTATTGTTCAAGGAATTTTTCTGTATGACCTGTATTTTATGTATATTGGTTTTGCTGCATTTGATCCATACGGGGCAAGCATAAAACATTAAGGGTCTAATTATGGCTGTATATATGAGTTTGGCATTTTCTATTTAATTTTGCTGGGTTGTTTTTTAAAGGCTTGAAATAGTTTGACTTTTGTTTGTTGTGTTTAATGTTTATGTTTTTTTTCCAGTTGAGTTTGGTGTCTAGATGCAGACCTAGATATTTGCTGCTTGTTTTGGGGAGCCCAAGGAATGATGTTATTGTTCAGGGGAGAGGTGGGGTGTTGAAATTTTTTTTAATGAAAAAATTTTTTGCTGTTGACTTAGATGGGTTTAATTTAATTTCCATTTGTTTGACAAGACTGTATTTGATTTAGATGTTGCTGTAATGTGTTTCTTATTCTGTCAAGGATATGTTTGAACAATACAATGCTGTATCATCTGCAAATTGTCTTTTTTGACTATTTGGATGTAGGGATATCAGATGTGAAAAGATTAAAAAAATACAGGTGACAATGGGAGCCCGAGAAGACCAGCATACATTGGTTTGGGGTTTGAGAGATGACTATCTACTGACACTGAAAAGGTTATATTGCTTATAAAGCTATTGATGATGTTGGTTGGGTATTTGGGTGTGCCATTGATTCTTAGTTTGTACATGAGGCCTTGATGCCATACTCTGTCGTAGGCTTAGGAAATATCTAGAAAGGTTGATATAGTATGAAAGTTTTTTTTGGAATGCTGTATGGATATGTTCTGTGATTCTTAATAATTGATGTGGTTGATAACTTTCTGTGAATCCAAATTGGTGCCTGGGAATAATGTCATTTTATTGAGGTAATTACTAAGTCTTTTCTGAATACTTTTCCCAAGAATTTTTGATAGGAGGGTAACAGGCATTGGTCGATAATTTTCACATTGATGGGTGTTTGTTTGGTTTTGGAATGGGTATTATTATTGAGTGTTTCCAAAAGTGGAAGTAACTGTTGATAATGAAGAGTTATAAATATTATTTAAGAACGCTATGGCTTGATGTGGCAAATTTTTTGGGTTTTTGTTGTTTATTCTGTCATGTCCTGGAGCCTTCTTATTAGGGAGTTTTTTATTATGTTTATTATTTCCTGGAGATATGAATCTAATTCGCTCTGTGCTCTTTTTAAATTTCTATAACAGCTCCTAATTACATTATAATTAGGAGTTGTTGCTATCTATGTGATTGTTTAGTGTTGAATGTGTGGGGTGAGTCTTTTGGGTTTGAATGTATCTGCAAAATGATTTGCTAGTGTGTCAGTTTTTTAAAAGGGGTGAAATTTTTCCCTGAGTTAATTAAGTGGAGGAAGGGTTTTTTTTTCTTTAGTATTTTATTTTTAAATTGCCACAGTGTATTGTTACTTGAGCTTAATGTTTGAATCATGATGTTGTATTTTGCTGTTTGTGTGAAAAGTGTTTTTGGAAATATATGTTAATAGATTTAGTTTTTTTTTAATTTCTGGGTGTCTAGTGTAATTCCATAATCTTCTTGTTTTATTCTTTATGTAAATTAGATTTCTTATGCTTTGGGTAGTTCATTGTTTTATTCTTTTATTTGTAGGTGATTTATTTGGTTTACTGTTCTCTAGTTCTCTTAATATTATGTTATTAAGTATTGTGGATTGCTGATCTATTTCTAGAGGGGTATATATTTTGAACTTTGGGATGTTTGTTTTAACATTATTCTTAAATATTTGCCAGTTAATTTTGTGAATATTGACTTGTGGAGTGGGTGAATGTGTGGGAGGACTGTTTTTAGTGATTATTACTGGTAGATGGTCTGAGTCCATTTCATGGTGTACTGTGAGAAAAACTTTTGTTGTTTTTTTTATGCCTATGTCTAACAGATCAGGTTCCTAGAGTGATCAAATGGGTAGTAGGTTGGTTCATTTGGGATTATGAAACTTAATTTGTTGTTGTTTATTAACCGTAGTAGTTGTGTCCAGCTGAGTTATTATTTTACATCCCACTTTTTATGTTTTTCATTTAAAAACACCTAGAACAATTGTTAGTGTATTAATATAACACCAATGATATTGGTATCCTGAATTTTCCCTTGGGGCTTATACGCTACTATGAGTGTGGTTTCTAGATAGTTGTTATTACTAAACTTAATTGCTGCTGTTTCGATACCTGGGGTTGGTGGTAGTATTATTGGATAAAATGGTATTGTACTTTTATTAGTATCATTATTCCCCCTCCATTAGAGTTTGGTCTGTCTGTCTGATTACTTTATAATCTGTATGCTGACCTGACTTTGTTTAGATGTGTTTTTTTTATACATGCAAGATCAATTTTCTTATCTTCCATGAAATATTTTTGTTCGTTAACTTTGTTGATTATACCATTGGCATTCCAATTGAGTATGGTAATCTTATTAATTTGTGTTTGTTCGTAATTGTTTTTAATGTATGCTGAGATAGATGAATGGATGTTATTTATTATGGTTGGGATAATTGAGTTGATTATATTGATTATGTGAGTGGCTATTGTATTGATCAGGAGTTGAGAAAGTTATTTTCGTTCGAGTGTGTTTTACGATTTCGATTTTGAGAGTTATAGAATTGATTATTATGTGGTTCTGTGTTTTGTTAGTGTGTTAAAGTTTGGGATATTTTGAGTGTTAGACAGCCTGGGAAGTTACTTTGGTTATTTTGAGGTGGTACTGTAGATGACCCCTTTGGGTTTTAGGGTCTAATTGGAGGATCTTGAGGTTAGGTTTTGGCTTATTTTTTTTTAATAGCATTCTACTATTCTAGAGGGCTGGTCTGTGATTTTTGACAGTTATAACATTTAAATGGTTCATTTTTTTGGGACAATTTTCAGAATAATGGTTTTTGAACAGTAAATCATGCTATTTTGTGGTTACAATTATTTTTGTATGACCAAAATCTAGACATCTCATGCATTGAATGGGGCCTTTAGGTCTTTTCTCCTTTCAGATTTACAATGAGATTACAAATTTGTCTTCTAAAATATTTTCTATGTTTTCTTCCCGTTTAATTGCTGCTATTACTGGAATTGGATTACTGTCTTTCGGAGTCTAGTAACTTTAACGAGTGATGATGTTTTTTTTTCAATTCAGTGTAATTTCCTCTTCTGTGATGGATTTTTAGATTTTTAAATACAACTGAGAATTTCTTATTTGCTGGTCCTTGTAGGTAGAAACGTCTTCCTGTGTTAGATATTTGGTTATGTCTCTGAAATCACTGATTTTTTTAGGTTGTATTTTCACTTTATTATTTATGAATTGAAGTGTAGAACTGTTTTTACTTTTGTATTGATTTCCCTTTCTGAAATTCGTGATGTTAGTTATATTTTCTACATAAATTGGGGATTTTAACTGATTCTAGACACTTGGGGATGATTCATTAATGTAATTAAACCTATTTTGATTGTTGGGGTCTGGAATTTGTTCAGTTCTTCAAATCTATTGTAAGTTTGGACCGAATAACTAAACTGGTGAACTGTCTATATTGTCTTTTTTGAATGCAGACTAGACCTTTTGGTGTCGCTAGACGAGGGATCATTATCTGAAGGTCCTTTTAAAGTTTGCCTCGGGATGTTGGCCCGAAGCGTTAACTTGAGAGTATCCGGGTTTTGCTGCCCCATCGATGTCTGTTGATTTGGTTGGCGTTCCATTGTCGTTTGACTTTGGGTTGAGATTCCATTGATGTAACTTCCGACGTTGCCGTTGCTTGTTCGTACAGCATCGATGTGTTTAGGTCTTGGATGGAATAATCA
This sequence comes from Teleogryllus oceanicus, assembly GCA_964035755.1. Lineage (NCBI taxonomy): Eukaryota > Metazoa > Arthropoda > Insecta > Orthoptera > Gryllidae > Teleogryllus > Teleogryllus oceanicus. Next base: position 83,933,222 of record CAXIVR010000005.1, read on the forward strand.
CTGTTGAGAGTTATTTGTATTTGATGAGCTGCCCGGTTGTCGGGCAGTATCCTGTACATAATTCGTAGCACCCCACTAGTGGACTGTTTCCACGACCACAAGATTTGCGCTGGGTTTACAACTTTTAGTAAGTCGACGGTTATCAATGTTCCACCGACAAGAACGATCCGTTCGGTTCGACAGTCGAGCGCGGAATGCTTTAACAGTTAAACATTTGTTAAAGATCGAAACCTGAACGTAGAAACTGATTGTAATCGCTGCCATCTTAAGTAAATATATTACTAAATCAAAATACTTTCGACTCAAAAAGTTTAATTTCACACTCATTTGACAATTTAAAACCTGGCTAATATAATCATTTCTTTGCTGTAGTACAGGAATTTGGAATTAACATAGCTAAATTTGGGGAAATGACTGTCAACTGACTTCTCAAAAAGACTATCATGGGACAAATATTCTGTGATCTACCGACATCCCAGAGCAAACTGTACAATCACTACTTTTAAATCTCGCACCAGTTGCTCGGGATGCAGGGCCCGCGAGCTCTAAGCTATAGCTGAACCGCTCGCAAAAAAACATCATGGCGGTCGTACCTTTGGTAAAGTCTCGTAAGCTTCCCCCACCCTGCGGCATCTGAGATTTCCCCTCTCTGCGATAAGGGAAGCGCGTAGGCGAGAAGGAGAGGCGACTGCGAGACGCAGCGATCGCGCTGACCGTCACTCGTCATTACTGCCCTCTTCGTCAAAAGAGGAACTCGCACTCCCAGGAGTGTCCAAAGAAATGAATACATCGTATTGTGCAAACGCTTCTGTGCAAAACGTTTCCTTTTCTTTTAAGGATGCACCAATTGTTTCTTTGCCTCGGCCTTTTATAAATCACCGAACAAGTTCTATTGGATTTAGATCTGGATGGTACGGTGGAAGACGGAGAGAAATGTGGCCATGTTCAATGATTATTTGATCAACGACCTATCGTTTTTCAGTGGATATACTTTGAATTATTTGTAATAATTGGGTTTTTGTGAATAACAGGAGCTACTGTGTAAAGAACACTGTCACTGTTCACTAGCCACGGTCAAACAGGACTGAGACCGAAACTCTCCAAGACACGGCTTATTTTCTGTTGATCGTTTGGACAACCCCTACTGTAGAAACACGAAAGCCGCCTTCGTCTGATCCTTCTCACTGATCAGTTTGTTATCACCAAACTCACAGTGTTGAATTAACGCGCGACCCACGAGAGAAAGACAGAGGGAGAGCTATGTTGTGACAAAGAGCGCAGGCAGGCGGGGAAATATTAGGAGCTTTGGAGGGAGAGGCCAAGTTCGAGCATGCGCAGTGGAAGGTTTTGAGAGTGGTAGAGCAAGAGTTACTTTGCGCGCCCTTTGACGTGCCTGCCTTACAAAATACGACATAATGAAATAAACAATATTTTTGAGGAAGGGTTTATTTTTCTATTGTAACTTTTATACAGTTATTCATTTTGTCTGATGTAATCGGAAGAATTCAGGTAATAATAATAATTAATAATAATAATAATAATAATAATAATAATAATAATAATAATAATAATAATAATAATAGTAGTAGTAGTAGCGTCATCCTGACAGCCAGGATCATTCACATGACTCCGGCCGGAAGCTACAGACTTACTACTTTAAATTCATTCAAAATGATTTGCTTTTTAATTTTCCCATTTAATAACATCTATTTAATTAAGCTTGTTAATGTTGAAAGTCTGAATTGTAGTTTAGGACTTTTAGCAATGAGAACATAGTCGTATGTTTTTAATTGAAGAACAAATTGCAGGGCGTAAATAGAAGTTTGAGCACAGGTTGGTGTTTCTTTTACAGTATCTTCTTTCGTGTGTCAGCCAGGAATGACATTGTCGCTTTCGATGTAAATGTCTCCATTTGTAAACACATATTTAGTGCTATGGATTACTCTCTTCCGTTCTCATTTCTATTTCACTTACCTTATTCATATCACGGACTATATCTTTATTTGCAATTATGTTGGTAATTTTTTACACACTCGCAGACGAAAACTTGCCTGCTTGGCCGACTTTATATATCTTTATACCGACTTTATATATTTTCGTCTTTTTCCAGAAATGGAATGAGAAGGTCTTACGTTATTTTGATCATTTTCTTACACGAGCGTTCTATTTTTACTGAGTGCATACAAACATGCGATACAGGGTCAGATAAGTTAAATTGACTTGCGAAAAATTCCATTACAAGAATGTGACACCAATATTACACTTCAAGATGCATTACATAAATAGGAATTACATTTCAGAAAATGATTTCCTTGCAGTACAAGATAATTGTTTCGTTTCTGCTTTGGACAGATTGAGTTTTAGACTATGAAAGGCCATTTAACTTTACAGGCGGAGAATTTTTCGTTTATGAGAGGTAGCCGACTTACTAGGAGCCTGGCTTGGACAGTGTTATTGTTGTATCTAATACATTGAAAACTAAATAAACTCAAGGTGGAAATAAAGTGAAGAATAATATTTTTTTATGTTATTAATTTTTGTCAGTTTTACGGACTAAATTCTGTCTACATGAGTATGTTTGAACTGCTTGTTAAATCTTGCCGTAATCATATTAATCTACGAAGAAACATATTACTTACTTACTTACTTACATATTGGTTACTTTCCATACATATTTCATATATTTTTAATCTCTTTATACGTCGCAAATGAATACACTTGCCGAAATTAAATTCAGTGTTTGTCTGATTTTAAAATAACTCTTTATAATCTCGTATTCTTATTTAGGTGATGATATAAAAACAATTTCCTAAACAGTTTCAATGCTCTTTTCAGGAAATGATAGTGTGTTTTGTCGGATGTAGATTACTTTTTGAAATTATGATTTGTTTCAGTTACAAAGAAGATTTCTTTCTTCACAAAATCTACAGTTTTCTCAAAACGGAAGAAATTTTGTACTCGTGAGAATCATAAGAGAAAAGTTACTGTTGTATCAGATTTCGAAAAAATACTCCCATTACCTTTCCTCTCTATAATTGCTATATTTAATTGAGCATTCTTCTCGTTTTTCACTAATATCTCGAAAACAATGAGTAAGATCACCAAAGCGAATTAGACGTTTCTCAGAGCTCATTAAAATGTTTGACTAAATGCATTGTGATTCATTTCAATAGCGCAATTAAGTTCGAATTAATTGAAGGTCAAAATTGTTATTGAACGTTCGCGGGAGTACGCAACAATGCATGTTTATAGCTTTCCATAACGACAATGTCAGTAGCAACAATGATCAATCGTAGGGAAAACATGGCAGAGTGGGGAGGGGCAGTCCACGTCATATCTGCCAGGATGATTTTTATTAATAAATAACCGGCATCACTGAGTACTTCCACGCCTTGGTAAAATTAGTTGTGCTAATACACCACGAACTTTCTTGCCCACAATTTCAAGCACAAATACGCGAAAAATATCCAAATTTGCATGACTTTATTTCAAAATTTATCGTTAAGGAAGATATTTTATTAAGTAAAAAATATCTGTATTCAATACTTTAAGTGTAGGAAGACTCCCAAAAAATTTTGATCTTTTGCAATTTTCCAAAAATAAGAGTTTTCAAAGAACACGAGACCTACGCCAATCTCCTAAAAGTCCTACACACTATCGAACGACACAATTTAATAAAAAACGATGGAATAATTTGTTTTAAAAATGTTGATAATATCCCACGAGCTTCTTATAAAGTATCCCCAAAAATAAAATATGTTTCAAATTCAAGGGGCCGCCACATCAACCAGATCTATTGGTGAATATCAATTTTGGAAAAAAATAGCTGAACGGTTTACCTGCTTGCGTTGTTCTAGATGGACAGACAGACGAAGGGATGGACGGACAGAGACGTGTTACTGTCATTTGGTTTAACAGTATCAAGTACCCACAAAACATGGATTCTGGATACACCATGAGTTAGTATTTTTGTTTCTAAATTTAGCAACTGAATTTAGCCACGTTACCAGGAGTTTTAATGTGAATTTTTCTGCCGAAAGTTAGCCGTTTACGCGCATTTCATAATCTCTCTACTCTCTACTAAGTGAAATAAATGTCTTACCTCGGAGATTACCTTTTTCGCATATCTTCGAAATGAAGGGGATTGTTTTAATCACTGTCTCATTCCTTTGGTTTCGGAATTTCGTTCACACCAAAGACACTCCAATTTCGTTCACTCCACTTCAACACCCCCATTCTTGCTCGTGAGAATATGACCTGTATCATCAATACCATAGCAATGATCACCACCATCGGTATCAAACCTACACCAACAAAAGTCAACACCATCATTTTTTGCACGATCATTTTAATGATTGCGAGTACGTCCATCTCCATAATACGCTATAATATCTGCCTCGATTTTTTGATTCATATAGTAGGCGCTCTTGGAAATATAATGCTTTGACCTTCCCTATTCCAGGCTACAGTGATCTAATATTTCATATTTTGCTCAATTGCTACTACCACAATCAAATCATTTCTGACTCATACTTATCAAAGAGTGTGACCTGCCATCATCATACCAAGAACTCCCGGAGTAACACGAGTGCCCTACCCATTGTCCCACCCCAATCATACCCTGTTTCACATCCCTATCACTTGTAACACAAACATTTTCAACAGCATCATTAGGCTTCCTTGGACGTCAACCATCCCCGCCACCGCCATTACCACTAAACTTGCGGTCACCACTTTGATGACAAAGACTACTCCTCATACCCTCACCACTACCAACACTTTCTCACGCACCACCACTGCTTAAACACAATTTCCCCAACAAAATCACAACTACCGCTACCACAAACACTACTGCTTCCACAACCATCCCCACCACTACAAATTCCACTAACACTTCATCGGGAGCGATAGCTCAGTGCATCCACTGATGTCACTGGAGAGCCTCTGACCGGGAGGTCCTAGGTTCGAGTCCTGACAGCGGCAGGATTTTCGACACTAGCTTTTCAGCTAGGTCGAATTCAGTCGCTGTCTGGAGGAGAATTCTGGGCCGGCTGCTCTGATCGGTAGTTTCCGTGGTTTCTCCGATCAACACCAGGCAAATGCCGGAGCAGTACCCTTCCAAACGGGCCACGAACCGCGCGCTATCTGTCCTTCCCCTTCTTTGTCCTATCCTCTCCCCTTACACTAACATGCACTATACTATCACATATTCCGGGAGACCGGTCGGGAGCTTAGAGATGGTCCCGACTGGGGCGGTGCCCCGCCGGTGGGAGAGTTCTGGTTAGGGAGAAACCTCAGTAGCCGACGGTAAGTCGGTGCCGGATTTCACCATCCAACGAGGGGAAAATCACCGCCATCTCCCGAGAAAAAAATGCACTACACTAACAGGACTAATGACCGAAGCAGTTGCCTGCGCCCGGAAACACGAAAAAATCAATCAATCAATCAATGTAACCAATCCGCTTCCCGCTCTGGGGTGGCGCGTGGCCGGAGCGGCGGGGCGTGGCGCCGCCGTGCCTCGCCGCCCGCGCTCACGCGTGCCTCGCCCCTGCGGGCGCGGTCGATAGCGTGCGGCTTTCGCGCGGGGCGGCGCTGCTCGGCCCAGCCCGGCTTGGCCTTCCCTCGCCGCCACCTCAAGCAGGTCGCCTTCGACCGCCTCGCCCCGCCCCCGCCCCGCGCACGCCACGCCTCCCCCGCCCACGCCCGCACGCCGCCCGCCGGCCGTCGCCTCAACGCCCCACGCCTCCTTAGCACGCGCGCTGCGGGACTCGGATACGACAGCGGAGCTTCTCAAACGCGGCCCAAATCCCACACGCACAATTTATTGATTTACTAGCAGATTACCCGGCGTGGCCCCGTATTTATTTATCACAATCATCTATTAATTAGCCCCGCCCCTCAGTTCAGTCCCCTGCTGTTCGACCCGCCTGACCCCCTGCTCGATACGACTCCCTCGCTGCCTCTGCTCTGAACGCACGCTTGGCCCGATCCCCATCGTCCGCCCCTGATAACTTTTATCAACTAGTGGTACTAAAACTACGTACTTTCTTACCAGTATTTTCACGCTAAATTACGCGAAGTGTATTCAAAGTTTAGAAAAATTCGACATCACCTTATATAAAAATCTGTCTTTAAATGACAGATTTCATTAAAGAAAACTCCCTCTTCATAAATATAGTTGTAGGAAGACGCCGAAAAAAAATTGAACGTTTGTAATTTTCGAAAAATCAATGTTTTGCACCATTCCCTTAAACGTTCTTCACACTATAAAACAACGAAAATCAAAACGATGAAGCCATTTTTTTTAAAAAAATTGAAAATGTCAATGAGGATTCATGCAAAGTACTTCACAAAAATTAAAATATCGGTTTTAAGATTCATGGGACCACGACACCAGCCAGATCGTTGTGGAATTCCAGTTTGAAGAAAATTGGTTGAACGGTGTAACTGATAGCGTTGCTCACAGACGAACGGCAGACGTTTTGTCATCAGTCGATTTTTCGGTATCAAGGGTTCACAAAACTTCGATTTTGACTATACCACGTGTTAAAGGACTTTTTTTAAATTTAGCAACTGGATTTATCCATTTTTTCGTTACCAGGGCCCCGTAATGACAGGTTTTTTCTTTTAGTTTCGTATTTCCTTGTTCGACATTATTATGTTTTCAAGGGTTTGATTATACATAGTATACAATTTTTTTGTAATTACATTTCATCATGCATGAACAATGGTAGAAGACTAAAATTTACTATAACACAATAACAACTAAGGATACTCCAGGAAGGGTCCTTCAGAAAAATGCATACAATATTTGGATTAAAACATAAATATTTAATTTTGAAATGTTGGAACCTGCTTTTACAGCTAATTAAGGAGGATGTAGTAGGTCTTTAGAATATCTTGATTTTATTCGTGGAAAAAAATTGGCTGATTTATCCAGTGTACAAAGGAGTGGCTGGGCAAGATTGAGAGTTTTTGACGAAATTTCGCCGGTTTTTTTTTAAGGAGCCGCCTTACGAAACGTGATTTCCCTATCTAAGACAAATTACAGTGTCTCATCAAATTGATAGCAGTTTAGTGGTCACGAACCCTCTTTGTTTTTTCTTGGCTTGTTATATGTGTTCAAGTGAAATTTAAGAGCAATATATTGTGACGTACCGGTAGATCGGCTTTGTTCATGTGACATTTATTTGTAAGGGACAGGTGTTCTTTTTCGTGAATGGACTCGGGGTTATTAATCAAACACCACTGTTCCGTGAACAAAATAAACATGAACTATTTTTATTCTATACAAATCACTATTGATTTACAATATCTGTGGTGGTCTTTATCCTTTCTTTACCTCACCCAGGAATCACTGTTAGTTCTTTCTGATCTTACATCGATCGAGGAAATATTTACCGTTTAATCCTCCCCTTCGAGCGTCGGCGGTTTCAGGACTCTCGGTTTCCTCGTGCTCCTTCCGCTGTCTGCCTGTGTCCGCCCACTGGGGACCAGCCGATGCGATGCGTTGCGTTTCCGAGTACGTTCTCCAGCGTAATCTTCCCACGGTGCCTCTGCGTCTCCCCCGCTGAACTCCTTTCCGGTTCACCCAGATTTCTTTGATGTCACCTTCCGCAACCCGATAAACGCCACTAATTATTCAAAATCAGTTGCGAGCACGTGTCTCGCCATTTCACCAGGCTACTAGTCGCGTGGTGTACTCCTGCACACAAGTTCTTTTCGATCTGTACTACTCCAGATAATAGCTATCACCTGGCACTACATTCGAGCTATAAGGGTGGTATATCTAACAAATCGTCCGTCAATCACTCTTTTCAGCGCTCATTCGTTCGCGACACTTTTACTTTGTTCGAACGCGGAGCAGTCCCAGGCACCTCCTTCCTTACCGGCGGCCAGCCAGACACTGAAGCCTCGCGGCGTCGTTTCACGCCTTTGGCCAACCGACAACTCTTCGCCGTCGTAACTGTTTTCGTGGCTAGGAGCGCCCTCTGGCAACCGTTCTGCCGCGTGCTTACTTGATGTATCGCCGTTTTTAGGCAGAAACGCGGTGCGTTTCATTATATATATATATATATATATATATATATATATATATAGAGAGAGAGAGAGAGAGAGAGAGAGAGAGTTTATGTGGAGCAATATCCCCATGTATTCGCATAAGGGAGTAAGTCAGTAAGTATCTGTTCCTTTGTTCGAATTTTGTTGTAAATTGGCTGTCCAGCTTCATACTACCGTAAGGTGATATTGTTAATGTTCATATGTTACGTTTCTCAGTGATGACCTAATGCTGGCTTGAGTTGTGACGTAAACATGGCTGCACTATTCTCCATTGCCATAAGAAAAGAATAAGTTCTTGTAATCTGTGTTTTGAAATGTGACTGTGTACCAAGAGATGAAACCCTTAGATTATTTTAGCTCAATAAGAGGGCAATGTGTTTCATTTGGGAATAGATTTCTAGAGGATTGAACATCCAAAAGCAGCCAATCAAGCATGTAAAAGGAGAAAAGAGCATAATGCGTAGTTCATTACTGATCTCATTCATTACTGATCTCAATGAAAAAATTCGCGCCTTGATTCTCAAAAAGCAATGAGTAACTCAGTGAAGTTACAAACCATATGCAGGTTAGTCAGATACTGTGTATGGGAATGCGGGGAGGATTGTCGAAAATATTCTTCTTCAATACACCACCGTCCACATTTCGCCGACCTGGCTGTTCAGAATCGGTATTTCAAGGCGTCTGATCATCGAGCACAGTTTCGATTTTGTCACCGGGCGGTAGCTCAATGCATCAACTGATGTCACTGCAGCGCCTGTGACCGGAGGTCCTAGGTTTCAGTCCTGACGGCAGCAGGATTTTCGACACTAGCTTTTCAGCTAGGTCGAATTCACTCACTCTCGGGAGGAGAATTCAGCTGCCGGCTGCTCTGATCGGTAGTTTTCCGTGGTTTGTCCGATCAACGCCAGGCGAATGCCGGGCAGTACCCTAACAAGCGGAACGCGCGCGATCTGTTCTTCCTCTTCCTTGTCCTATCCTCTTCCTTTAAAACACACTTACACTAACATGCACTACACTACCACATTCTGGGAGACCGCTCAGGAGCTTAGAGCTTGTCCCGGCTGTGGGCGTGCCCGCTGGTGGAGAGTCCTGCTTAGGGGAAACCCCACTAGCCGACGTTTTAGGCCGGCGCGGATCTCGCCATCCAGCGGGAAGATCCCGCCATATCCCGGGGAAACATGTACTACACTAACGGGACTAATAAACAAAGCAGTCCACGTGCCCGGAAACATGAAAAAATCAATCAATCAAATGATGTTGTCACCTTATTTTACTTTCTCGCTACAGAGTAGAGAGAAAGTTTTGTAATGCTGCGCGAGAAAACGGCGAATTTTCGGCAGAAAAACTCTTAGCTGCGCCCTGGTAACGAAACAGTTAATAAAACCAGTTGCTAAATTTAAGGAAAATATCCTCTACGCGATGTAGTCAGAATCCATGTTCCAAGGGATCTTGATTGCGAAATATCGATTGACGGCACAACGTCAGTCCATCCGTCGGCCTGTCCGTCAGTTCGGCTGCGAACAGCGGTAGCAGCTAAATCGTTCTGTCAATTATCTCCAAACTGATATTCCCTAACCAATCTAGCTGATGTTTTGGACCTTGAATTTGATATCTATATTTTAATTTTCTACTGTACACGAAGCCCTGGGACATTTTCAAAATTAAAAAAATGACTCCATCATTTTTTATAAAATTGTTTTGTTGCATAGGGGAAAAACGTCTACAGAGAACGGTGCAGGTTTCGTATTTGTTGAAACCCTGATTTTCCAAAAACTGCAAAAATTCAAAATGTTTTGGCGTCTTCATACAACTACATTTACGAAGATAGGGGTTTTTTCCCGTTCATAAAATCTGATAGATTTTGAAATAAGGTCGTAAAATTTTTTGACACGGTGGAGAAAGTACGCGCTGTTTTGGAACCACTAGTTACAACCCGTTTCTTGCAGATAATAACGCTGACGATTTACTTTAAACGAATAATGGAACAGTCTAGTTTGCCAGATATGGACATTCATCTTTTTCCCTAATGTATTTTGAACTTTGATAATTGTCTACAATTAGTGGGCCTAACATTTTAAATTAACAATTTAAAGCATTGTTCACCCTCGCACGATAATAGTAATAAAAAGTATTAATCACTTAATTATTAATACTGGCATAAAATGCAAGATCTTATTTTCTATAAGTTTGACTACTTTAAGCCAGTTTCAAATAACGTTTAAAAAATTAATATTCATTTAATTTTTTTCTTTCTTATTCACTTTCATCAGTTTCACTTGCAAATAATATTAAAAGAGTCGATAAATTTCATCTTCAGGTTTTTCTAGATCTTCTTACTTAATTGTACTAAGCATGTTCTAATGAATGCAGGAAAATATGTTCCCGACCCGGTTTTGTAAAAGTACTTAGTCAATTTTCTTCCCGCCCGGTTTTGTAAATTAGTACTTAGTCACTTTTATCATATTTAAAGTCGTTGTGTTAAATTCACTATTATAAGAGTGTGTATTATGGTGTTACATTTCAATGCCCGATTCTACGCGCCAATCATAGGAAATTGATGGCCCAGCAATCCAGAGAACATGATAGAGTCGTTCCTGTTAATGGGTAACGGGAATGCTGGGAGTGGAAATATGGAGGGGGAAAGGGCAGGCTTGAGGTGAGTTGCAAGCAGGCAGTAGGGTGAAGGTTTTCGGAAGTGTGGTCGTATCTGGCAGGCGGACAGCGGGACGCTTGCAGAAACTGCTCAACAGGCTTATGGCGGCCTTCATGGTTTGGTTTGGTTTGGTTTGGTTTGGTTTTTGGTGTTTTGGGCCGCAACTGCTTCGGTCATTAGTCCCGTAAGTGTAGTGCATGTTTGTTCACGGGCGATGGCGGTGATCTTTCCCGCTGGATGGCGAGATCCAGGCGCCGACCTACCGTCGGCTAGTGGGGGTTTCCCCCTAAGCAGGACTCCCCCACCAGCAGGGCTCCGCCCCAGCCGGGACAAGCTCTAAGCACCCGACCGGTCTCCCGGAATATCTGGTAATGTAGTGCATGTTAGTTTGTGTGTGTGTAAGGGGAGAGGAGAGGACAAGGAAGAGGAAGGACAGATCGCGCGCAGTCCGTGCCTGTTTGTTAGTGTACTGCTCGGCATTCGCCTGGTGTTGATCGGAGAAACCACGGAAAACTAGCGATCAGAGCAGCCGGCACCAGAATTCTCCTCCAGACAGCGACTGAATTCGACCTAGCTGAAAAGCTAGCTTCGAAAATCCTGCCGCCGTCAGGACTCGAACCTAGAACCTCCCGGTCAGGCGCTGCAGTGACATCAGTTGATGCACTGAGCTACCGCTCCCGGTATGGCGGCCTTCATCAACTGGTCCTTAACCCCTAGGGGCTCGGCGTACAGCCCATGCCACGCTACATTTCTGAGCTTTGCTTTCCGGTAATTTGGATAAGCCGGAAATGCCGACACCTAATACCCAACAGTTGCTCTGCCGATTGCGAGTCAGTACGTGTTTTTCTTTATGTTTGGTAAAACGTGTGTGAACTCTTTTCCTATTATCGTCCACCAAGAGGTGCTCTGTTAGCCGCGCGCCTAGTTATGAATTTTTTTTTTTTATTTTTACAATAGAAAGTACGCGTAACAACTAGTAGCGATTTTCTAAATATAAAGTTTGGGATGGAATCTTATTTACAAGAACACATCGGCGACGACCCGTCAGATAATTATTCAGAAAATGTGCAAATGTACGATCACAACAGCCAATCTGAACAAGGCATTCGTACATCACAATACAATAATGATAGCAATAGCGATGAGTTACATGAAAACAGCAGGCAATACAATTCTAAAACCATTTTCAAACACAATAGATCGTGTGCCAAGAAACAGATACAAGAAATTAAAAAGTAGAAAAGCACTCTGGAAAAGGGGAAATAATATTTTCAGGAAAATTATTCCCACCTTAAATAAAAGTGGCTAACAACGTGAAAATCGAACTATCTACATTCATCAGTTTCATAGATATTTTAGATGAAATAATATTGTACACGAATAAATCCATCATGTAAATAAGACTTTTTGGTAGGCTGGAATATTATAAATTTATCTATTATTTTTGCCTACATTTTTGTTTACCTTGTTAAAAATATGTATCTAACAACGTGAAAATCGAACTATCTACATTCATCAGTTTCATAGATATTTTAGATGACATAATTCATGTATTATGATATGGATCACGAGATCGGTTAATTAATGAAAAACATATTTGTAAGCTTTCGAATATTTAATCTTCATCAGGGTTACAAACCACAATCACATAGAATAAAGACAACTTGTTTGAACAACATTAGAAATCACACAAAATATTATATCATATATGCATTAAATCTATGTATTAAATATAAATTGATTCATAGCATATTTTGAGTGATTTCTAATGTTTTTGTTCAGACAAGTTGTCTTGATTCCATGTGATTGTGTTTTGTAGCCTGATGAAGGAATTAAATATTCCGAAACGTTGAAACTAATGTGTTTCATTAATTGACAATCCGTGATCCATATCCTACTAAACATGTATATTGTGAAATGTCGAATAAAATGTTTTAGTGTAATAAATACAATATTTTAAAGTATTTAGTTGTATTTTAGTCACTCTACATCAAGGAAATGAAATAGCGTACTCTATACACCGCACGCCCATTTACGTATTGCCCGCGCACCGACTTAGGGTTAAACGCGTCAGTAGCAGCAGCAGAGCAAGCGCCATATTTGCAAACGTGAGTGCATTTCATGTTGTTTCTAGACCAAATACTATACGAAGTGCATCCCTCAAGGCAAGGGTTTCTGACCCTCAATTACGCACGACAATTATTTAGCGCCTTGGGTCAGGTTGTTTTCAACACGGTTCTTGCAAACAGTAATTTTGTGATGTTTGCATTTGAATTTTATTGTTTTTAGACAATGCATTCCTCCAATGGCGTTACGTGCTCAACTGTGTTGGGTATAATTTACAGTCGTGCACGACCTTTATTATATAGAAGAGCCTTGAAGCTGTGGATCCGTGAGTTATAACATCTATTCAATAGTGTATTATTAAATTCTACTTGTTTAATATCTACCATCATATGAGACTTGTAATAATGACTGCTTATGTATTGTTTTAACCAAAATGGTGAAGTAGCACATGTAACTATGAATGGTATCAAATCTAGCGGGTAGCAATACATTAGAGCCTATTGTAAATCAAGGCATTATTTTAGGATAACTAATTGCTGAATTCTAGCATACAATTGTAGCGAAAATTATTTTACACTAACTGTTGTATTTCTTACTACATTTATAATATTAGGTACTACTTATGTGGTAACTCGAGTTGTTTTAGTTTGACACAACCAATTGGCATTTTGATATCAGTGTATGTTGGATTTAAGACAATTAAATGGTTGACGAAATACTTTTAACTTTTTTAATTTCTCAAACCAATACTACACTGAAAAAAACAAAGCAATTCTGACGATGTGTAGTCTCGTTTTTCTCACAGAGCAGTGTTCTGAAAATTTTATATGTAGCCATTAAATAATGTACTTGCATGGTTTGAATTTAAATTCGTGTTTAGCTATATTCTACGTAAACGCACATTTTTTAGCACAATTATTCTTTTTTTACGAAATTTCATACCACGTTACTTCTCAAATGAACTACCATTCGTGAAAACCAAGAAACACACATAACCATTTCTGGGTAAAATACTCTTCACAAGTAAAAGCTTCTCACCTTGAAACGCGTGTGATTCCCATGCCAGCTGAAATGCTACCCATCGCATTATTTAAGTGTGAATTTTTTCCCAGCAATGGTAGCCTTCAATTCAAAACGCCTTTTTTTAGCTGTGCACTGAGAAGTTATACATAAGAGATCCGTTGAACAGCATCAGCGTCGCATCCCACTTGACATTTGCTGGATGAGGGAGTTAAATCGCTTGGTGCCCCTCCTGATATCAGAAAATGAACTTGTACAATATATATATACAAAGTCTACATTGCCACTTACTAGGAAAATAAAATTACGAAAATCATACATTGACGGATATTCTTAAGAGCCGGATTTGAGGTTGTCATCATTTGAGGTTCAAAAGTTTAAAAGAAACGAAATAATAATCTTGATTCCATTAAAAAATGTAATAACCTCTTATTTAATTCACATTAAGCACTCACATTTCAAACTCCGTATACGGTTTTACCTTGCATAAATATCTGTTGAATTTTCAAGAACATTGCAGAGGCAATCATTTATTACAAAATAAATAAAGAATAAGAATCCTGGGTGACCAACGGCCTCCGTTGTAGAGGATTGCTCTAAGTAATATTCTCATAACTGAACAACGCTTATGAGCCTTACAATTATTTTCCAAACTTATTACACTAGGCAACGTTCTCAAAGTTACACTTCTGTCTCTAGTTCACTGTGACATTGCACTGTACACCGTGAGCAACTATCGTACTGATAATGGAATTAATCTGGAAACATATACTACATCTGATTACACTGAACTTGATCTTTGTCTTTATTTTCTCCGCCTAATTTCCGTGTTACATCTGTCTTTTTCACAAACACTTCTGTCATTGTCTCATATAATGTTACTGTTGTGCAGTTATTCTCATTTCTACACATCGAATTTACTCTAGATGTTCAGTTTTGAAGCACTAGGGTTTCTATACGCACGTTCAAGACACTTCCATTCTTCACGGTTTCGCGCTGTCCGCGACTACAGTCCTGCAACTTCCTTTATCTCCTCAGCCCATCTTCTTCTTGGTCTTCCTTGTTGTCGTTTACCACCCTCGGTCCAATAGCGTTGTAATGTTAGCCCAACGGTTGTGATTTAATCGTACAACAAGACCTGTCCATTTCCATTTGAGTTGTTGACCAGTGGATGCAGCGTCTCACTTGCGTCCTTTTAATCTCTGAATTCCTTATGTGATCTTTGAGTGTTACTTGAAGTGTTTTTCTTTCCATTTTTTCTGCATTATGCTTTCTTTTATGCTCGGCATGTGCCCAGGTTTGTGGTCCATACAGTATTGTTGGCAGTATACAGCTGTCTAATATATCTCTTTTATTTTTATCGTGTGTGTTTTATCGAGCAGAACAGAACTCAACCTCATTTTTTTCAAGCTCTGATATTCTTCTGATGGATATTGTGAAAAGATACCGTTTGTCCTAAGTAGACTGTCTACGTCCTACATACGTATCTTTGAGTGTAGTTGAAATTTTCTGTGCCTAGTTTCATTTGAGTTTCTTTGCTGTTTGTCATAACATTTGCTTTGCTTAGAATCATTTTGAGACCTACCTTATTGTATTGTATTTTAATTCTTGCAGCATGGCTTAACTAAATGTGAAAACAGTACAATATCATCTCCGAATCTTAAATTTGACAATTTCTGCCCGTTCAAAGGTATTCCTTTATTTTCCAATTCAGTTGTTGAAATATCTTCTTAGACGGCAAGTAAATAATTTCTGTGACAATGGGTCTCCTTGTTTGATACCCCTAAGCAGTTGAAATGGAGCACCTTCATTGTTAGTTCTAATTTTTCGTGACTATCTGAATAAAGTCTTACCAAAATGGGATGTATTTTCTTTCTACTCTTGTTTCAGCAATGCTTGAGGATGTAAGAGAGTTCGGTGCTCAGGTTTTACAAAGTCCATAAATGCTACATATAGTTTTAGATTGAATTCTTGCGATTTCTCAAAGATTTGACAAACTGCTTGAAGATGATCGTCAGTAGAATAGCCTAATCAGAAGCCTGCTTGTTCCGGCGGTTGATTTTATCCAAAGTGGGCGGGGTGGCCTTCTAATAATAAATTTTGAAAATAGTTTGTTAATATTGGATGACAAGGAGATTGGGCGATAATTATGTAGACCGATCTTGGCGCCTCTTTGGGTGTAATAGCACAATCATATTAATTTTCGATTGGTGGGTTATTTCTTCTTTGTTAGAATCATGTTGAAGAGATTAGTCAGTAGTTAAACGATGATTGTCTCTCTTATTTTGAGACATTCATTGGTAATCCCATCTTCGCCGGGTGTTTTTCCTTTCTTATTTCCTGTAAGGCAGACCTGACTTCTGACGTAATAAGAGAAACTTCTTCTTTAAATCAAGATGTGTGTGTGTATATATTGTGACGTAACCGAATATTGGATTAAAAAAATAAATACATTTATTTTTGTTATTACTGTTCAGAAGCGTGCGTGCCCCAACCGGGTGCGACCTAAATCACTTCGCACGGCCATCTACGCCGCCCCTTAGCGTCGCCGAGCAAGGGGGTGTAGTGTTTAGATAACGCCTCCGAAAACCCAGGGACCACCGACCAGGCTCCACGCGGGCGGGCGCGGCGACCGCTCCGTGTTTGTTTACAGGAAGTGTGCGAGAGAGAGCGTTCTGGAAAATTCCATCAAAATTACCGACAAGACGCGTAATCTGATTGAGCAATATTATTTTCGGCGAGTAACTTTCGGCCAGTAAAACACGTCTTCCAAAATTTCTGTAGAAACTTCTAGAACATTCATGGAAATTGGGGAAAGAGGTTCGTGGGCGCTGAGACGCGCTGAGGGCAGGCAGAAGCGGGGAGGTCTTTGGACAGAGAGGCGCGGGACGCCCAAGTCGTGCGGACACAGAGGCGGGACGCTCATGTTGTACGGGTGTGGACGCGGAGGTCATCCGAGTTGTGTAGGCGCTAGGATAGCGCGAAGTAGCATGATTAGAGTGCGATTTGTGGTATTATCGCACCGCGTGTCATTAGATTGAGAAAAAAAAAAGAACTTTATCTAGTAATGTTATTTGTTTCTCTGCTCGTTTACGCCCGCGCCGTGTATCGCAAGTTACGCGATTACGAAAATTACGATCTGTCGTCACCGATCTGTCGTCACCGCTACCGCCGACGTCCCAGCTGATGTCGTGGTTAACTCTACTCTCTTGAATGGGAGCAGGCTGCGAGAGGAATCCACCCTCCGCCCCTAAAGGGCGTGCCGTCCAGAAGAAAGGAGCCCAGCTGTGTTGCCTGTTTGGAGGCCGTTCACCCCAGCGTATGGACAACAAATTTCATTGAAAGACTAATCTGTTTTAATTTGTAGTTGTAGGAAGACGCCCCAAAATGTTTCAAACTTTAAAATTTTCGAAAATTCGAGTTAACCATGAAAATTGGAACTATATCATCCTTCTAAGTGTATTTTACTCTATTCTTACCCAGAAAATTAGGAGCCGTTTTTAAAAAAATTTTGAAAATATCGAAAGGCTTCGTATAAAAGTACCCCAAATTTCAAAGATTTTCAAAATTTCAAAAAACTTCAACAGCCAGAAAAACAAAGGTTTTCTTCAATTTGGAAAAGGATCGTACGTGTGGTTTAGGCGCTAGTAGTGATCACAGACGGATGAACGGACGGTTTGGATAAAACCACTTTTTCGACTCCAAAACGTGTATTACCGTTTAATCGCGAAATCGATTTTCCGCTGTATTACATAACTTTCTCTATACTACGTATACGCACGAATATACTACGTATATACGTCACATACGAATATACTACGTATATTCGGGCGTATACGAGAAAGTAAAAACGAGAAGTACAAGTTTTGTTTTGTGCTGAGATAACGAATTATCATAGTTCAAAATCCATCTAAAAGATGTTACAGCAGTTCCAAGGTGAGATCCAAAAACAGTACTGAGAATTTTCTGCATTACTGATTGTCATTTCAAGGTGAGTTTATTTTTACATAAATGATTCATATTGCAAAATATGAATGTATTTATGTAATCAAGAAAAAAACGAAGTAATTTGTAACTATCTGGGCGACGTTTTGTAAAGTCACAACTTTGATATCAATTACTTAAAGGTCAAACCTTCCTCATGTACTGACTTACGTAAATGATGACGGTGACAAATATCAAATGCGGGGGGAATACACAGGCAGAACCAACTGCAAAACGCATTTTTTTCCGGAAGCTCAGTGGTCCACGGCAACTGGTCGTAAAATCGAACGATGCGGGTTTTTGATTCCTGTCCGAGGAATTACACATCTTTAGTACTCGAATTAATACGGTTATCAGGTCACAATATGGATATCACTTGCTAACGAACGGGATAAACATTTCCTCATATTTCATTTCCATAAAAAGTGACAGAAGTTGTGACAAACTTTTTTGAAGTGAATACAAAATGTATGTCAAAACGTTCACTATCTTAATTCAAACGAGGTTAGATTAAATTCTTACTAACTAAATAAAAATAAATACACATTTGTATAAATATTTGTAATAAAGCGGGATCAAACTAATTACACATTTATATAGTATAAAAGTTCCTTAAAAGATCTTATAAGCAATAAATAAATACACGTATTTTCCGCTAAACATTCTTATCTTTTAATTCTCAGACTTAGGTAAAACAGAACGCGGAACAGAAGAAAAAAAAGGCATCGCGCAGAACTCGATCCTCAATACCTCCGATTTAAAACCCGGTGTCAAACGATTTCAGCTACAGAGAGGATTATTGGTCTTTCAGTAATCTGCAAGCCTTAATGTGTGTCTACGAATACAGAAATATTTGTTCTATAATTTCTCCATTTTCTCTGAGAAGTAACATTTAAGACGTAATAAAAATCATATTCTCTAAACATTCGTTCTCAAGCAGTACAATTTCTGGAAAATGCAATATTAGGGCAACTGATGTTTTAACAATACATGATAATATATTGTTATCTAACTCCGTTATCATATTTATGAATTTTATAATAAATTTAATATTTAGATTTAAAAGAACATTATCCCAGACATTTTGAGATCCGAAATTCGCACCTCCTTGTTTTTTCCTATATTGAGACTAAATGACAGGTGATTCGTGCATTGGATCAGCTACACAAGCATGGCGAATAATCATTGGATATAACTAAATAATTAAAATTCCTTATTTTCTTTGTGAAAATTGGGACTGATTGAATGGTCACCACTTGGTCTCAGTCTACCCCGCACGAAAGATAAGCCGTATCAAAACATTGTTTATTTAAAAATGGAGATAATAATAAAACAAAATATTGATTTCTTTCATGACCACGTCAAATCGTACTTTATTATGTTTGAGTTAATACATTTGAAATGTGGCTCCACCTACCGAGAACTTACATTAAAAATTTGAAGATAAAGAAATAAAATTATCAATTGTTACAAACAATTAAGGATGAATTCTGTTAGCATTTATCACAAAGGCACAAATACAAAATGGTAATTTTAATGAGTTCGTAATAGTCTCTAAGGAACTTTGTTAAACGTGTAAAAAGAACATATTCCTTTCTAAATTAATAAAAGAACGAAAGAAATTACGCTATTACAAAGTACTAATAAACCCACAGACTTGTCAGGATTCTGATTATCTCTGAACTGTTAAATATGTAAATTACTAGTGATTATACAGCTTGGTACAGACTTTTCATATTGTTTCTAACGATTACGCATAAAATATGATGATATTGCAATTGAGACACTGTTAATATTTGAGCTATCTCTTCCATTTCGTTTCGTCACATTGCTTGGAATACAAGATACCAGCACACAATCTTAATACAATCATTATCGTTTACAAAACAAGTTTGTTCCTCCTTGCAAGGTTTTGGAATGTCTCTCTCGTGATGATAGTGATTAATGTGTTCAGGCATCAGGTAAAAAAATACATATTCGGCAGGATTTGATCTGGCGTCCATTCCTCTACCTACTACGCGTTTAAATCCCACGGAGCTATATAGAGTACCTTACAGCACCGATGAGGGGTGTTGTAGAATGAACCATCTTGACATGTATTGTTCTTATGATATACATTTGTAGGTTACAGCAGCTCACATTCTTGATGAGAATGTGGAATCATCAACGATACTATTCTGTAGTTGATTCTAGTTAGAAATATTTCGATTCAGATATCTTTGTGTAGAACCATGAAGTAGCTTCTATCCTGCAGCTGCTATCTTGCCCCACTCCCATATCTTCAGGTGATCTCCATTACGCGATAAGATGAACTGTAACTCGTCGTGAAACACCAGTCTGAAATGCAGAACCGCGTAGTATTAAACAGTAACTATGGATTTTAAAACCAATTAACACAACTAAGAGAATTTTCGGACAAATTTGCATTTCGTTATTCATGAAAACTTGTAACCTAAGCTTGAATGATATAATGCTAACAATATTTTAATTATCAGCAAATAGTTGATTGGTTGTAGCAAAGAAATTATAATGCTTATAATGTAAAACAACTTAAGTAGTTGTACTAGAACAACACATACTTTTTCACATTATTTGTAACGGCTCTGCAATATTATCTATTACGTGAATTGGGAAAGAGTTTTCCAATAAGTAAGATCTATTTTCAATTTTGTAGTTTTGAAAAATTAACTTTTTAATTTTCAAAAATATATAGAGTTCCTCGAAAATAGGACACCAGCGCCTCGGTCAGATGGTGCAGAACGGAGGTTTTAGTCATCTCATTACTGATGGACGACAAAACTGGCCTTTAGGGCCCCTAAGTCTTTTCAAAAATTAATATTAATTACAAAATAATGGACATATTACTACTGAAATCACACCGTAACAGAAGAAAAAAATCATTCTGGATTCAGACTCACAACGTTAACCGACAGCGTACCTATGACGTTAACCATTCGGCTAAAACGATTTGTGTTCAGTTACCACTTAGAAAAGTAGTTAAATATAATAAAACCTATGCTAAATAGAACATAATCGTTTCCAGTATATATTTTTCGTTTTCAGAGGTCAATCTTTTAAGTTTAAATATATTGTGATATATAACATAATATAAAATGTAACATAGGAAATAATAAAATATATTAATATAATATAATTATAATTTAATAGAATGCGAACTTTTCTCTATAGAGAAAGAAATTTTAATATTTTTACTTTTCTTCATGTGCATATTTCAGTACCACATTGTCATAATAAAACTAGAAAGGGACTTGCAATTATTCGAGAAGAACTAATGTCTAGAAGTAGGACGGTTTTAAAGATACTAGTGATGCTAAAACAGCGCGTACTTTTCACCCGTATTTTCTGGAAACTTATGCTGAAAATACTAAAGTTTCGAAAAATTTCACATGATCTTATTTAAAATCTTATCTTTAAGAAAAGAAGTTTCATGAAGGAAAAATCTCAGAATTTCAATATTTTACTTGTGTAGGAATACTTACAGAAAAATCTATTTTCCTTGAACATGAGACCAGCAATATTCTGCTTAAATGCACTTCCCACTATCAACAGGTATTACATTTACATTTTATTACATTTGTAAGAAAATATCGAAATCTATTTGTGAAAATTTGAAAAATGTCCTAGGGGCTTCATGTTAAGTACCCTCCAAAATGAAAATATCGGTTTCAAATTCCAAGGACCGCGACATCAGCCAGATCGATTGAGAGTATCAATTTTGGAGAAAATCGGCTGAACGGTTTAGCCGCTAGCGTTGTTCAGGGACGGACGGACAGACATTTTACCGTCAGTCGATTTTTCGCTATCAACCACCCACAAAACATGGAAAATGAAAATTTTTTTTGTTTGGGAAATTTTCCAAAAATAAAGGGTTTTATGTGATAACAATACAAAGCTTGTGAAATATTGTGGTTAAAATTGTTTTTAAGAATGGAATGAATGTATCCAACAGTCATCCAAACAAAAGAACACTCCATCGTCCAAACACAAAAGACCCGCCGGGCACATGTTGGTCACAGAATGCCTGTAATTAAGGCCGAAAATACGTGTTTGTATTGCTCTTAAAATAGTATGTTAATGTGACTCCCGTACCTCATATGAAATGGAAATGACTCTGGAAATACGTTTTTTCCTTTATTTATCTTATGAAAGGCCCACAGCAAATAATAACTGAATTAAGTGTATCCTTTTATTTTAACGGGAGGAATTTACAGAAATGTAGAGTTCATTAGAGTGTTTACATGTACGTGGTTGAAAAATTTGAGTTTAGGCAGGGGCAAGTTGAATTTTGCCTTAAGCAGTTGTAGGCCAGAACATAATGAATGGGAAGACCATTTGTTTTCGGAAACCAACTGTCTTTGAGAAAAGTTGTTGTAAATGCCAGTCCTATGAGTATTATTCATTGTATTGTAACCTAACAATTATAGTCAAATACCACAATGAACAACATCATTGTGTGAAACACTACATATTCATTGGGAAAGGGTTATCGACTTCGATACCCGGTCTGCCGCGGAAGTTTGAGGAAGTTGGTAACATTTGTCCTGAAACATCTGTACTCTTCAGGCCATTATATTATAGTATATGGTGTTCTTGGAGGCTATCTATTACGTTTTCAGAAATTCGTAATTATAGTTTACCTCCACGCACTGCTAAAAGTTCTGAGATAGGACATTTCAACAGGTTCAGGTCGAAATCTGACATTTTTCTATTCAACGATATTCCCCTCTCTCTCTCTCTCTCTCTCTCTCTCTCTCTATATATATATATATATATATATATATATATATATATATGTGTGTGTGTGTGTGTGTGTGTGTGTGTGTGTGTGTGTGTGTTTTGGGGAAACCTGCTGCCGCCGGCTCTGAAGATACTGAAAAAATAAAAATTGGTCAGTTTTGACCATGCTGTTTTCGCTAACGCCGTGGACAACTCTTGCTGCACCGCAAACGACTCACGTAGTTCTGTCATTGTCGCTGGTATCTCTACTTATCTGTTATTCTGACAGTTTACTGTCGCAAAACAGTTTCATTTAGGAAACTTTGTGTATCGGTATATTAAATCTGTGGATTTATTTGTTTTTTTCGTCAGTTGTTTACTAGAAATCAATACAGTGAGTACAATAATCGTTTATTTTATATGACTAATAAACACACTTAAATTGATTATATTTAGGCCGATTAATCTATACAGCTGTTAAAATTTACGATTATAAAGTTCAATCATTTTAATTATATTTTAATTTTTTTATTTTCTAAAGATGTATGTAGATTTAATTTTTTTAAATGCTGCCATTTAGGCAAAAATCGAACTTCTTCATAAGTATCTACTGATACAACGGTGTATTCGGCAAGGCGGCTTTGAACATTCACGAAGACGATGTTCAGCTCATCGATTATAATAATATAAATTTACCAAAAATTATAGTGAATATCTGTAGTGTGACCGCCCGTTTCTTAGATTCCGAAAACGTGTCACATACCGCCCTAAGCGAGGAAAGAAATTTTGAACAGCCAACGCGGATGGATATTTGGAATGATAATTAGAATTTAGAACAAGAGAGACCACCTTATACAAGGGCGAGACCGAGGTCGGATGAAAGAAAAGTTCTTTCTGAAGTGGCAGCTGAACTGGGCGGACGTATGGAAAACGGTACCCCAGGAAGTGACATTGCAGCGATTTCAGATTTGCAACTTTTTGAGGAAAACTCTTCTAGAAGACCAGAAGAGGTAATTATTCTATTATAAATTGATTTAAACATAATCTTAGAAAAAGGTAAAGAAACGTTATGAATTTATAATGGAAGAATTAGATGGAGTTTTGAATAGATGCAGTAATTAATAGCTTGCATTCATTTTTTCAGTTTTTTTTCTCTCTCACATGCTTTTCGTATATTTAAATACTCTCTGAAGTTGGTGTTCATATAAAGTGTGATCTCTGGATCTATTTTCACTCTGAATATCCAGTGTCATTAACTGTAATCGAAAATAAAGTAAAATACATATGAGAGTATTCAAGCATATAAAACTTGAACGAGAAGAAGAAGCGATTTCTGAGGAGCAACGGCGTTCTCAACCGAGGCCACGACGCTCAAGGCAAGCAGCTCGGTGGAAAGGTGTAGAAGGAAGCAAAGTGGACTGCTCTACGCGGCCGAGAACATATAGGTCGTTCCAAATAAAATGTTTTAGGGATAGGAGTGATTCAGTTTAATAAGAAAGCTCATTCTGTATCTATCACGTGAGAAAGAAAAAGGGGGTACAGATTTACCACGCTTAAAAGTATAAGAAGAAAAAGTACATTTGTTTACGACTTCTAATACGTGAGAAGAACAATCTTTTCTTTCAAAGGATTTCAAGATCAAATATTGTAATATAGTGATTAAGAGTTTGTGTAAGAGTATAATTATAATAATAGTAATTCTCTGGATTTTAGAGAGAGAAGAGTTTCTTTTGTTGTAAAGTAATGTTAAGGGAAAAGTATTAATTTTGATTTCAATGTGTTTTTTTCAAATTTGTAAAGTAATATTTTAACGATTCTGAATTTCTGAAAGTGTGTTTGTTAAACAATTGGGTTGTAGATGAAAGTAGGAAATTGTGTATTGTGTTATTAGTGTGTTTTTTTCAGTCAAGGTATTCTGTATTTGATTTTTTCGTGTGTGCCATTGTATGTATTTGTCATAGCAGCAAATATTTTTGAATATATTCTGAATTTAGTGAAAGTGATTCTCACCTGAGTTGTTTGTAATTTTTGCATCCAATCCATAAACGATCTTCACGACCCTGCCCCTATTTTTTATTTATTGTGTCCACTGGGACGTCTATACTGAGCTAGTCGACCATCTGGTGATTTGTGTTCTGCCACCCCCAAGACGTCTCAGGTCGGGTGCTGGCCTTACGGCTTGTACCGCACACGACTGTGTCGCAATTGGCGCCCATAAGCGGGCTCGATTATTGGATGCATTACGACAAACTCGATTTGGGAATAAATGAGACCAAAATTTGTGTAACTAAAATTACTAGTACAATTGAATCACAGTTCACTAAAATTTCTGACCAGGTTGCAGAGTACAAGTGTGTTGAGTAAAGTGTGTTATTTCAGGAGTGTTTTTTTGAAAAGGATATTTATTATAGAGAGTTTTATCAGTTTCAAATTGTGTCTGTATTTCTGTGTGAAATATTTTGTGAGAGGTGTATGGTGTCTGGGAAAAGAATTGATTGATTCTAGGCAGTTAATAGATTCAAATGGCAGATAAGTATAACGTGGCTAGGAATTTACCTACTGTGGAAGGAACTTCTGAGGAATCAGATAGCGATAGGAAACTGGGGGACAAGCACCAGGTACGATGATCGGGAGGAAACGACAGGAGTAGAACTAGGAACGGCAGGAGAAACAGTGCGACGTCGCCGACAGAATCACAGCCAACGCCAACACGAGATCAGGATGAGGGAAGAACGAAACCTCGAGAGGGCTAATTCAATGATGCAACGGTTAATAGGTCAATTTATGCAACAATTAGAGGAGGCTTTGGAAACCAAATTAGAGGAAAATCTAAACTAAGGAGAACAAGGCTACTTTGGAAACCAAATTAGAGGAAAATAACTCGGCAATAAATGCATTGGAAACTAAACTAGAGGAGAACAAGGCTACTTTGGAAACCAAATTAGAGGAAAATAACTCGGCAATAAATGCATTGGAAACAAAATTCACGGAATTCGACACGAAATTAGAAGAAAATAATAGGAAGTTAGAAGAAAATTTAAAAGCACAGTTTACTGAATTAGCGGAGCAGTGGAAGGTCGAATTTAAGAGCGAGGTTCAACAAGAATGTCACAGGAACACGAGAACTTAGAGAAAAATTCACGGAGCTGGGACTTGAATTACAAGAAAAGGTTGATCAAGTAACGAAAGAATTTGAAAATAGGATCGAAACACAATCGGATCTTATAACCGCCGTATCCGACAGGCAGATTGAGGTAGAACAAGGAGTAGAAAAGTTCCAGAAATTAGTTACTGAACAAGTTCAGGTTCAAGCTAATAAATTAGATAGTGGAATAAAGGCTCTTTCTGAACAGGATGGCGTTCTACAACATCAAATTAATGCATATAAGAATGAAGTAGTAGAACTGAAAAATCAA
This sequence comes from Teleogryllus oceanicus, assembly GCA_964035755.1. Lineage (NCBI taxonomy): Eukaryota > Metazoa > Arthropoda > Insecta > Orthoptera > Gryllidae > Teleogryllus > Teleogryllus oceanicus. The sequence continues at coordinate 83,959,160 of CAXIVR010000005.1, forward strand.
TTAGAAAATTTACCACCGAGTGGAGGAAGTGTTCAGCCCACGATGTTTCATTACCGTGTACTCCTAATTTCAGTGCAGCGGAGATGAAAATCCATGTGATTTATGAAAGAGTAGATAATTTCTTTTCTTAAATTGTGTTCCGGACAGTAAGAAAACCTGAATCGTTTATCAGATGTTGCAGGGTAATGCACGAATCTGGGCAGATAGTTTAGGAGAGTTTCCCAAAACTATGGCCGAACTCAAAGAAAAATTTTATTCGAGATATTGGAATAGCGAAACTCAAATCAATTTTAAAGTTAACGTAATGTATGATACGTGGAAGAAGGGTACAGATGTCCATGCAGGAATATGCAACGGAAATTAGCTTGTTTCAAATTATGTACCGACGATACCGGATGAAGAAATTGTCTGTTTATTAATACGTCATTTTCCTTCCTGACGCAAAATTTGCTTAAGAATCTCTTACCAATGTCCACTGAAAATTAATAACGCAGCTAGATTGTATGATGCCACTTTCGTGTATAATGAAAGGTTACAGAAAGCAAGGGCAAATGCTAATGGTCCGTAAATGGTCGAGATAGCAGAAGCAACAACATAATGTAAGCAAACCAGAAACAGGAGAAACTTACAAACCGAAACATTACCAAGAAAAACAAACTTATGCTAGACAAGACAGGAACTCGTCTAGGGATAGAAATAGAAAAAATTCTATTGATAGAGGAGTTTTCCAACCCAGAAATACAGGACCAAGTACATCTCGGACATGAGTCGGAAAATTAGAAAGGTTTGTTTCGACACGCCATCCCGCCGCAAACCAAATAGAACAATCTAGTGAAGAAGAGGTGGCGATATTATCAATCGAATTAATCTCAATTGATGATGAACCGTGGAACGAAGAAGAACAAATGAGATCGGATCCAGGAGGCAGTGTCCGAGAATTAAAGTTAAATGTGAGGGTGTTGATACTTCGGTATTAGTAGACACAGGTTGTGCAACTTCCGTCATAGCTGAAAGTTTGTTGCATGAATTAAAGAACAAAGGAGTGGAGGTACCTACATTGCCGCTCGTGAAATCTTTCAGATAGGGGCGAACCGGAAAAAATCGAAACCAATAACAAGACAAGTTTATGTGGAAATAGAGATAGGCAAGAATAAGTATCAGTTGTGTCTTGTAGCGTCAGAACTTTATATCCACTCATACTGGAAGTCGATTTCATGAAACAACACTGAGTTGTTATCAACTTAGAGAACAATACTTAACTTTGAAACCGAATAATCAGCAGGATCTTGAATTCGATTCATTCACGTGGAATTATTGGGAGGCTAATTGTTTGGAGGAAGAAGATGTGAACCTACAAATTCGTTCGAGTGTGCAGAGAAACGATAATCTCAATGCATATCAGAAAAAACAGTTAACTGAAGATTACTTAGAATCAAAAGGTGTTTGCAAAAACAAGAATCCAGTAAAAGATTTTCAATTCGAAATAGAATTAACAGATAAAACACATTCACGGGTTGCAATATGTCATTCCAGAAAAACATAAGGAAGAGGTGGATAAGCTCATTGCTACCATGGTCAAAGATGATATCATCATGAAGTCCAAAACCTCTTATCTAAATCGATAGTGCTCGTAGAAAAGAGTAATGGGAAGATAGAGTTGGTGATGCAAGGCGATTGAATCGTTACCTTACCGTACAGAGACAGACAGTTGCGAGTAGAGGATTTAACTAATCAATTATCCGGCATCAAGTGGTTGAGTTCAACCGACTTCACTGCATCGTATTGGCAAATGCGATAGCACCTGAATGTAGACAATATACAGGATTTATTCACGGAATTTCGTATGTCTTCAAAAAGAATGCCATTTGGACTCAAGAACAGTGCATCTGCTTTGTACAATGTCTAGACAATATCATTGGCAGAGAGATGTCCAGCGATGTTTTTATCTATATTGATGACGTGCTTGTGTATTCTAAGACATTTGAAGAACACATGACTAAGCTGATATTTTGTTGAAACGTCTGATTGAAAATAATTTACAACTGAATTTGGAGAAAGTATTCTGCACTAAACAAGTTAAGTTCTGGGTTATGATGTGACAGTTAACGGAGTCAAATGAATATGGAAAAGATGCAGAGATAGATAAAATTACCGCCAAAAACACGAAACAACTTAAAAGTTTGTTAGGTTGCGTCGAATTATTACGCCAGATTTGTTCTAATTTCGCCATGCACATTGAATATTTCTTCCGTGCTGCGAAAGCACACTAGATGAAAGTGGGAATACAATCAGAAAGTAAAATTTCTAAGCTCTTGCGACCATTTAAAGAATGAAATAAGTGGCAAAATGATGAAACAAACAAACAGATAAAGAACCGACAAGAATCATGTAAAAAGAAAAAACAAGAGGGAGAAAGAAGGAGGAAAAGAAGAAGGAAGATGAGGAAGAAGACAAGGAGTAGGGTACAAGAGGAAGAAACAAGATTGCCTGACGTTCTAGAATCAAGAAAAAGAAGAGCATAAATTTTAGTGAAAAGATTTTACGGCATATGAAATCAAATCCCATAAATCTTTTTTCGAAAGAAGAGGTTATGGACGCCCGTTTTCTTAGATTCCGAAAACGTGTCACATACCGCCCTAAGAAAGGAGGGAAAAGAATATTTTGAACGCGCCAACGCGGATGGATATTTGGAATGATAATTAGAATTTAGAACAAGAGAGACCGCCACCTTATACCAAGGGCGAGACCGGAGGTCGGATGAAGAAAAGTTCTTTCTGAAGGTAGCAGCTGAACTGGGCGGACGTATGGAAAACGGTACCCCAGGAAGTGACATTGCAGCGGATTCAGATTTGCAACTTTTTGAGGAAAACTCTTCTAGAAGACCTAGAAGAGGTAATTATTCTATTATAAATTGATTTAAACATAATCTTAGAAGAATAATAAAACGTTATGAATTTATAATGAAGAATTAGGAGTGGAGTTTGAATAGATGGCAGTAATTAATAGCTTGCATTCATTTCTCTTTCCAGTTTTTTTCTCTCTCTCACATGCTTTTCTGTATATTTAAATACTCTTGAAGTTGGTGTTCATATAAAAGGTGATCTCTGATTCATTTTCACTCTGAATATCCAGTGGGTCATTAACTGTAATCGAAAATAAAGTAAAATACATATGAGAGTATTCAAGCATATAAAACTTGAACGAGAAGAAGAAGGCGATTTCTGAGGGAGCAACGGCGTTCTCAACCGAGGCCACGACGTTCTTCAAGGCCGAAGCAGCTCGTGGAAAGGTGTAGAAGGAAGCAAAGTGGACTGCTCTACGCTGGCCGAGAACACAGTAAGGTCGTTCAAATAAAATGTTTTGTAGGGATAGGAGTGATTCAGTTTAATAAGAAAGCTCATTCTGTATCTATCACGTAGAAAGAAAAAGGGAGGGTAATAGATTTACCACGCTTAAAAGATAAGAAAAGTAAAAGTACATTTGTTTCGACTTCTAATACGTGAGAACAGAATCAATCTTTTCTTTCAAAAGGATTTCAAGATCAAATATTGTAATATAGTGATTAGAGTTTGTGTAAGAGTATAATTATAATAATAGTAATTCTCTGGATTTTAAGAGAGAAAGAGTTTCCTTTTGTTGTAAAAGTAATGTTAAGGAAAAGTATTAATTTTTGATTTTCAATGTGTGTCTTTCAAATTTTGTAAGTAATATTTTAACGATTCTTTCTGAATTTCTGAAAGTGTGTTTGTTAAACAATTGGGTTGTAGATGAAAGTAGGAAATTGTGTATTGTGTTATTAGTGTGTTTTTTCAGTCAAGAGTATTCTGTATTTGATTTTTCTGTGTGCCATTGTATGTATTTGTCATAGCAGCAAATATTTTTGAATATATTCTGAATTTAGTGAAAAGTGATTCTCACCCGAGTTGTTTGTAATTTTGCATCCAATCCATAAACGATCTTCACGACCTGCCCCTATTTTTTTTATTTTGTGTCCACACTGGGACGTCTATACTGAGCTAGTCGACCATCTGGTGATTGGTGTTCGCCACCCCCCCAAGACGTCTCAGGTCGAGTGCTGGCCTTGAGGCTTGTACCGACACGACTGTGGCTCGCAGTAGAAAATAAATAAGAAGATATCAATACCTTTTGAAAGATCCTCTGTTAGAGACGTGCAGCCTATATTTCTAAGAGAAACTTTAATATTGTATATTATTTGCGATTCAATTGCAGGGATGTATCTCTCTGCATCTCTCCAAAGGTGAATCTTCTCTAAATGAACGTTCGAGTTTTATAGTTAAATATGTGTCCCCATGAAGGACTTAGTGGATACCCGGCGTGGATAGTCGAAGGCGACATCCCTTAAAGCTGGAAAAAGGCCCAGGACGAAAAAAAACGTAATACAGACTAAAAAAAGTAATACTTACTGGGCAGCTCGGAGCTAATGCCAGCACGGGCAACTTGCCCCGAATCCCTTTTCATTTCCTCTTGAAATCCAGAAAGGGCTATACACCAGCAAGTCGACGCGGCGCTTGACGTGCCTAAATATGAAATGATGTTTTTCCAATGTTTTTTTCTATAAAACAGCCGAGATGTGAATGATGGTTATATTTTTTACTTTTAATTACTATTTTATGTTTATTTTCTATTTAAATTCAGCCTGTGTAAAATTTTATTTGTACAAAGTGGGAAGATTATGTTTGAAACGCGAATTCTTTCTATGCTTTCGTTTTTTTAAATTTTTTATTAAATCATTTAGATAAATGATTATATCAATGAAAACATACTATATTATGAATAAGCATCTGTGAGTTAACAATTCTCGTAACGAAGGCAGCTCTTTAACAGTTTTCTTCTTTCAATTACTTTATTATTCTGAATGGTATACATGGTTCAGTTGTACAATACAAACTCTTTCACATTTTTTTGATGCTTATGATCTATTTTAAAACACTAAACTATTATTGCTTTACAGTTATTACTTAGGGAGAGAAACCACTGAACCTCAAGGAATCATCTAATTAAACAAATTGGATGAAAATACATGTTTAGAAATCTTTTTTTATTCTGGTGGGGTTATGGGTGCTTTGCCAAAATTGTAATTGGATAGTTGTGGAATTGTTGACATATTGTAAAATTTTTGGGATAACTTGGTGATGTTAAAATTAGGTTTTTTTGAATTTCTTATGAAGCTGTTTGTTTGAAATGAACAGGTTGCTTTATTGTTCAGAGGAATTTGTTCTGTATGACCTGTATTTTTATGTATATTGTTTTGCTGCACTGATCCATACAGGGGCATATAGCTTTAAGGTCTAATTATGGCTGTATATATGAGTTTGGCATTTCTATTGAAATTTTTGCTGTGTTGTTTATTAATTTTAATTGAAATAGTTTGATTTTTGTTTGTTGTTTTAATGTTTATGTTTCTTCCAGTTGAGTTTGGTGTCTAGATGGACCTAGATTTTGCTGCTTGTTTTGTGGAGTCCAAGGAATGATGTTTTATTGTTCAGTGAGGTGGTGGTGTTGAAATTGTTTTTAATGAGAAAATTTTTGTTGCTTAGAGGGGTTTTAAATTTTAAATTTTTCCATTTGCTTGACAAGACTGTATTTGATTTAATGTTCTGTAATGTTTTCTTATTCTGTCAAGGATATGTTTGAACAATACAATGCTGTATCATCTGAAATTTTGCTGTTTGACTATGTTGGATGTAGGGATATCAGATGTAAAGATTAAATAATACAGGTGACAATGGGCCCAGGAAGACAGCATACATTGGTTTGGGGTTTGAGAGATGACTATCTACTGACACTGAAAAGGTTATATTGCTTATAAAGCTATTGATGAGGGTTGGTTGTTCCTTGATTCTTAGTTTGTACATGAGGCCTTGATGCCATACTCTGTCGTAGGCTTGTGAAAATCTGAAAGGTTGATATAGTATGTAGTTTTCTTTGAATGCTGTATGATATGTTCTGGTTTCTTAATAATGGTGGTTGATAATTTTTCTGTAGAACCCAAATTGTGCCGGGGAATAGTCATTTTATTGAGGTAATTACTAAGTTTTTTCTGAATACGTTTCTCAAGAATTTTGATAGGGGGGTAATAGGCTGATTGGTCGATAATTTCTACATTCGATGGGTGTTTGTTTGGTTTTGGAAGGTATTATTATTGAGTTTTTCTAATAGTGGAAGTAACCTGTTGATAATGAAGAGTTATAAATATTATTTAAGAACGCTATGCTTGATGTGGCAATTTTAGGATTTGTTGTTTATTCTGTCATGTCCGGGAGCCTTCTTATTAGGGAGTTTTTTTATTATGTTTATTATTTCCTGGAGATATGAATCAATTCTTGTGCTCTGTTTAATTCTCTATAACAGCCCCTAATTATTATAATTAGGATTTGTTCTATCTGTGATTTTAGTGTTGAATGTGTGGGTGAGTCTTTGGTTTGAATGTATCTGCAAATGATTTGCTAGTGTGTCAGCTTTTAAAAAGGGTGAGAATTTTTCCTGAGTTGGTATTAATGGAGGAATGGTATTTTTTCTTTAGTATTTTATTTTAATTGCACGTGTATTGTTACTTGAGTTTAATGTTTGAATCATGATGTTTATTTTCTGTTTGTTTGAAAAGTGTTTTTGAATATATGTAATGAGTTTGTTCCTTTTAATTTCGGTGTCTATTTAATTTCCCAAATCTTCTTGTTTTATTCTTTATGTGAATTAGATTTCTTATGCTTTGGTGTTCATTGTTTTTTCTGTGTATTTGTAGGTGATTTATTTGGTTTATTGTTCTCTAGTTCTCTTAATATTATGTTATTAGTATTGTGATTGTGATCTATTTCTAAGGGTACTTAATATTTTGAACTTTGGGATGTTTGTTTTTAAAATTATTCTTAAATATTTGCCAGTTAATTTTGTGAATATTGACTTGTGGAGTGGGTGAATGTGGAGTGACTGTTGTGTAGTGATTATTACTGGTAGATGATTTTGAGTCCATTTCATGTGTACTGTGAGAAAAAATTTTGTTGTATATTTTGTTATCCTATGTCTACAGATCAGGTTCTAGAGGATCAAATGGGTAGGTTGGGTTTATTTGGGATTATGAACTTAATTTTTGTTGTTTATTTAAATGTAGTAGTGTGTCCCAGCTGAGTTATTATTTTACATCCCCATTTATATGTTTTGCATTAAAATCACAGAACAATTGTTGGGTGTATTGGGAATAACACCAATGATATTGGTATCCTGAATTTTACATTGGGGCTTATACTACATAGGTGGTTTTAGAAGTTGTTATTACTAAACTTAATTGCTGCTGTTGATACCTGGGGGTTTGGGGGTATTATTGAAAAATGGTATTGTGCTCATTAGTATCATTTTCCCCCTCCATTAGAGTTTGGTCTGTCTGCCTGATTACTATAAGGTATGCTGCCTTTGTACTTGTTTAGATGTGTTTCTGTTTTACATGCAGATCAATTTCTTATCTTCCATGAAATATTTTAGTTCGTTAACTTTTTTGATTATACCATTGCATTCCAATTTAGTATGGTAATCTTATTAATTTGTGTTTGTTGCGTAAATTTTAATGTAAAGCGAGATAGATGAATGGATGTTATTTATTATGGATTGATAATTGATTGATTATATGATTTATGGTACTTTGATCAGGAGTTGAAAGTTATTTTCGTTCAGGTGTTGACGATTTGATTTTGAGTTATAGAATTGATTATTATGTGGTTCTGTGTTTTTTGTTAGGGGTGTAAAGTTTGGGATATTTTGAGTGTTAGACGCCTAAAATACTTTGGTTATTTTGAGGTGGTACTGTAATGACCCTGGTTCTAGATCTAATTGGGGGATCTTGAGGTTAGGTTTTATTTTTTTATAATAGGGGTTACTGTTCCCGAGGTCTGGTCGATTTCCTTGACAGTTAACATTAAATGGTTCATTTTTTTGGGGACAAGTTGCAGAATAATGGTTTTGGGAAAAGTAAATACACTATTTTGTATTACATATTTTTGTATGACAAAAACTAGACATTCCCATGCATTGAATGGGGCCTTTAGGGCTTTTCCTTTCAGATTTTACAATGAGATTACAAAATTTCTTCTAAAATATTTTTATGTTTTCTTCCGTTGAATTGGCTTTTAAAACTTGAATTGGATTACTGTCTTTTGGGGTCTAGTAACTTTAACAGGATGATGTTTTCTTTCAATTCAGTGTAGATTTCTTTTGTGATGGATTTTGTAGATTTTTAAATACAACTGAGAATTTCTTATTTGCTAGTCCTTTTTAGGTATGAACTGTCTTCCTGTGTTAGATATTTGTTAATTTTCTGAAATCACTGATTTTTTTAGGTTGTATTTTTCACTTTATTATTTATGAATTTAAGTGTGAAACTGTTTTGTTACTTTTGATTGATTTCTGAAATTCGTGATGTTTGTTAATTTGCTATAAATTGGGGATTTTAACTGATTCTACACTTGGCATGATTCATTAAAAGTAACTAAACCTATTTTGATTGTTGGATCTGAATTTGTTCAGTTCTTCAAATTTTATTGTAAGTTTGGGCAATAACTAAACTGGGTTGAACTGTCTATATTGTCTTGTTTTTAATGCAGACTAGACCTTTGGTGTCGCTAGACGAGGGATCATTCAAAAGGTCGCTTTAAAGTTTGCCCCGCGGCATGTTGGCCTGAAGCGTTAACTGGGGTATCCGGTTTTTTCCCCATCGATGTCTGTTGATTTGGTTGGCGTTCCATTGTCGTTTGACTTGGGTTGAGATTCCATTGATGTAACTTCGTCACTGACGGTTGCCGTTGCTTGTTCGTACGCATCGATGTGTTTAGGTCTTGATGGAATAATCACTTTGAGAGTTATTAGTGCATTATTTATGAGCTGCCCGGTTGTCGGGCGTATCCTTTTGCATAATTCGTAGCACTCACTTAGTGGACTTTTCCACGGGCCACAAAATTTGCGCTGGTTCACAACTTTTTGTAAGTCGCACGTTATCAATGTTCACCCCGACAAGAACGATCCGTTCGGTTCGAAGTCGAGCGCGGAATGCTTTTAACAGTTTAACATTTGTTAAAGATCGAAACCTGAACGTAGAAACTGTAATCGCTGCCATCTTAAGTAAATATATTACTAAATCAAAATACTTTGGACTCAAAAAGTTTAATTTCACACTCATTTGACAATTTAAAACCTGGCTAATATAATCATTTCTTTGCTGTATTACAGAATTTAGAATTAACATAGCTAAATTTGGGAAATGACTGTCAACTGATTTCCCAAAAAAGACTATCATGGGCAAATATTCTGTGATCTACCGACATCCCAGAGCACTGTACAACCATCACTTTTAAATCTCGCGCCAGTTGCTCGGGATGCAGTGCCCGCGAGCTCTAAGCTATAGCTGAACCGCTCGCAAAAAACATCATGGCGGTCGTACCCTTTGGGAAAGTCTCGGAAGCTTCCCCACCCTGCGGCATCTGAGATTTCCCTGTCTGCGATAAGGAAGCGCGTAGGCGAGAAGGAGAGGCGACTGCGAGACGCAGCGATCGCGCTGACCGTCACTCGTCATTACTGCCTCTTCGTCAAAAGAGGAACTCGCACTCCCAGAGTGTCCAAAGAAATAATACATCGTATTGTGCAAACGCTTCTGTCAAAACGTTTCTTTCTTTTAGGATGCACAATTGTTTCTTTTGCCTCGCTCCTTTATAAATCCCCGAACAAGTTCTATTGGATTTAGATCGGGATGGTACGTGGAAGACGTAGAAATGGCCATGTTCAATGATTATTTGATCAACGACCATCGTTTTTCAGTGGATATACTTTGAATTATTTGTAATAATAGGGTTTTTGTGAATAACAGGAGCTACTGTAAAGAACACTGTTACTGTTCACTAGCCACGGTCAAACAGGGACTGAGACCGAAACTCTCCAAGACACGGCTTATTTTCTGTTGATCGTTTGGGACAACCCCTACTGTAGAAACACGAAAGCTGCCTTCGTCTGATCCTTCTCACTGATCAGTTTGTTATCACCAAACTCACAGTTTTGGGAATTAACGCGACCGAACGAGAAAGACAGGGGGAGAGCTACGTTGTGACAAAGAGCGCAGGCAGGCGGGAAATATTAGGAGCTTTGGAGGAGAGGTCAAGTTCGGGGCATGCGCAGTGGAAGTTTTGAGAGTGGTAGAGCAAAGTTACTTGCCCGCGACCTTGACGGCCTGCCTTACAAAATACGACATAATGAAATAAAACAATATTTTTGAGGAAGGGGTTTTTTTTTCTATTGTAACTTTATACAGTTATTCATTTGTCTGATGTAATCGAAGAATTCAGGTAATAATAATAATAATAATAATAATAATACATAATAATAATAATAATAATAATAATAATAATAATAATAGTAGTAGTAGTAGCGTCATCCTGACAGCCAGGATCATTCACATGACTCCGGCCGCGGAAGTCTACGACTTCACTACTTCAAATTCATTCAAAATGATTTGCTTTTTAATTTTCCCATTTAATAACATCTATTTAATTAAGCTTGTTAATGTTGAAAGTCTGAATTGTAGTTTAGGACTTTTAGCAGGGGGAACATAGTCGTATGTTTGTAATTGGAGAACATACGTATTGCAGAGCGTAAGTAAGTTCGAGCACAGCTTGGTGTTTCATTTACAGTATCTTCTTTCAGTGTCAGCCAGGAATGACATTGTCGCTTTCCGTGTAAATGTCTTCATTTGTAAACACATATTTAGTGCTATGGATTACTTTCTTCCGTTCTCATTTCTATTTCACTTACCTTATTCATATCGCGGACTATATCTTTACTTGCAATCGATGTTGGTATTTTACACACTCGCAGACGAAAAAATTGCCTGCTTGGCCGACTTTATATATCTTTATACCGACTTTATATATTTTCGTCTTTTTCCAGAAATGGAAATGAGAAGGTCTACGTTATTTTGATCATTTCTTACACGAGCGTTCTATTTTTTTCTGAGTGCATACAAAACATGCGATACAGGGTCAGATAAGTTAAATTGACTTTGAAAAATTCCATTACAAGAATGTGACACCAATATTACACTTCAAGATGCATTACATAAATAGGAATTAATTTCAGAAAATGATTTCCTGCAGTACAAGATAATTGTTTCGTTTCTGCTTTGGACAGATTGAGTTTTAGACTATGAAAGGCCATTTAACTTTACAGGCGGAGAATTTTTCGTTTATGAGGTAGCCGACTTACTAGGAGCCTGGCTTGGACAGTGTTATTATTGTATCTAATACATTGAAAACTAAATAAACTCAAGGTGAAAATAAAGTGAAGAATAAATTTTTTATGTTATTAATTCTTGTCAGTTTTATGGACTAAAATCTGTCTACATGAATATGTTTGAACTGCTTTCGTTAAATCTTACCGTAATCATATTAATCTACGAAGAAACATATTACTTACTTACTTACATATTGGTTACTTTCCATACATATTTCATATTTTTAATCTCTTTATACGTCGCAAAATGAATACACTTGCCGAAATTAAATTCGAGTGTTTGTCTGATTTTAAAATAACTCTTTTTATAATCTCGTATTCTTATTTAGGTGATGATATAAAAACAATTTCCTAAACAACTTCAATGCTCTTTTCAGAAATGATAGTGTGTTTTGTAGGATGTAGATTACTTTGAAATTATGATTTGTTTCAGTCACAAAGAAGATTTCTTTCTTCACACACATCTCCAGTTTTCTTCAAAACGGAAGGAAATTTTGTACTCGTGAGAATCATAAGAGAAAAGTTACTGTTGTATCAGATTTCGAAAAAATACTCCCATTACCTTTCCTGTCTATAATTGCAATATTTAATTGAGCACTCTTTCCGTTTTTCACTAATATCCGAAAACAATGAGTAGGATCACCAAAGCAATTAGACGTTTCTCAGAGCTCATTAAAATGTTTGACTAAATGCATTGTGATTCATTTCAATAGCACAATTAAGTTCGAATTAATTGAAGGTCAAAATTATTATGAACGTTCAGGGAGTACGCAACAATGCATATTTATAGCTTTCCATAACAACAATGTCAGTAGCAACAATGATCAATCGTGGAAAACATGGCAGAGTGGGAGGGCAGTCCACGTCATATCTGCCAGAATGATTTTTATTAATAAATAACCGCATCCTCAGTACTTCCACGCTTTGGTAAAACTAGTTGTGCTAATACAGCACGAACTTTCTTGCCCACAATTTCAAGCACAAATACGAAAAATATCCAAATTTTCATGACTTATTTCAAAATTTATCGTTAAGGAAGATATTTATTAGTAAAAATATCTGTATTTAATACTTTAAGTGTAGAATGACTCCCAAAAATTTTGATCATTTGCATTTTCCAAAAATAAGAGTTTTCAAAGAACACGAGACCTACGCCAATCTCCTAAAGTCCTACGCACTATCGAATGACACAATTTAATAAAAACGATGGAATAATTTGTTTTAAAAATGTTGATAATATCCACGAGCTTCTTATAAAGTATCCCCAAAATAAAATATGTTTCAAATTCAAGGGCGCACATCAACCAGATCTATTGGTGAATATCAATTTTGGAAAAAATAGCTGAACGTTTACCCCTTGTTGTTCCAGATGGACAGACAGATCGAAGGATGGGCGGACAGAGACTGTTATTCATTGATTTAACAGTATCAAGTACCCACAAAACATGGATTCTGGATACACCATGAGTTAGTATTTTGTTTCTAAATTTAGCAACTGGATTTAGCCACGTTACCAGGAGTTTTAATGTGAATTTTTCTGTCGAAAGTTAGCGTTTTCGCGCATTTCATAACTCTCTCTACTCTCTACTAAGTGAAATAAATGTCTTACCTCGAGATTACCTTTTCGCATATCTTCGAAATGAAGGGGATTGTTTTAATCACTGTCTCATTCCTTTGTTTCAATTTGTTCACACCAAAGACACTCCAATTTCGTTCACTCCATCTAACACCCCATTCTGCTCGTGAGAATAAGGACCTGTATCATCAATACCATAGCAATGATCACCACCATCGGTATCAAACCTACACCAACAAAAGTCAACACCATCATTTTTGCACGATCATTTTAATGATTGCGAGTACCTCCATCTCATAATACGCTATAATACCTGCCTCAATTTTTTTATTCATATAGTATGCGCTCTTGGAAATATAATGCTTGACCTTCCTATTCCAGGCTACAGTGATCTAATATTTCATATTTTGCTCAATTCTACTACCACAATCAAATCATTTCTGACTATACTTATCAAAGAGTGTGACCTGCCATCATCATACCAAGAACTCCGGAGGAACACGAGTGCCCTACCCATTGTCCCACCCCAATCATACCCCTGTTTCACATCCTCCTATCCTCGTAACACAAACGTTTTCAACAGCACATTAGGCTTCCGGACGTGAACCACCCGCCACCGCCATTACCATAAACCTGCGGTCACCACTTCGATGACAAAGACTACTCCTCAACCCTCACCACACCAACATTTCCCTCACGCACCACCACTTCTAAACAAAATTTTCCCCAACAAAATCACAATTCCCCTACCACAAAACACTGCTTACAACCATCCCCACCACAAATTCCACTAACCTTCATCGGAGCGATAGCTCATTTGCATCCACTGATGTCACTGCGGCCTCTGACCGGGAGGTCCTAGGTTCGAGTCCGACGGCGGCAGGATTTCAAAGCTAGCTTTTCACCCAGGTCGAATTCAGTCCCCTGTCTGGAGGAAAATTTTCTTGACCGGCTGCTCTGATCGGTAGTTTTCCGTGGTTTCTCCGATCAACCCCAGGCAATGCCGGAGCAGTCCCCTTTCCCAAACGGGCCACGAACCGCGCGCCATCTGTCCTTCCTCTTTGTCCTACCCTCTCCTTACACTAACATGCATTACAATATCACTATTCCGGGAGAGCGGTGGGGAGCTTAGAGATGGTCCCGACTGGGTGGTGCCCCGCCGGTGGGAGAGTTCTGGTTAGGAGAACCCCATGCCGAGGTAGGTCGGCGCCGGATTTCACCATCCAACGGAGAAAATCACCGCCATCTCGAGAAGAAAACGCACTCACTAACAGGACTAATGACCGAAGCAGTTGCCGCGCCCGGAAACACGAAAAAATCAATCAATCAATCAATGTAACCAATCCGCTCCCGCTCTGAGGTGGCGCGGGCCGGAGCGGCGGGGCGTGGCGCCGCCGTGCTCGCCCCCCGCGCTCACGCGTGCCTCCCCCTGCGGCGCGCGGCGCGGTCGATAGCGTCGGTTTTGCGCAGGGCGGCGGCTCGGCCCAGCCCGGCGCCTTCCGCCGCCACCTCCCCAGGTCGCCTTCGACCGCCTGCTTCGCCCCCGCCCCGCGCACGCCAGCCTCCCCCCCCACGCCCGCACGCCGCCCGCCGGCCGTCGCCTCAACGCCCACGCCTCCAGCACTCGCGCTGCGGACCGGATACGACGCGGAGCTTTCAAACGCGGCCCAAATCCACACGCACAATTTATTGATTTACGCAGATTACCCGCGTGTTTTATTTATTATCACAATCATCTATTAATAGCCCCGCCCCCAGTTCAGTCCCGCTGTTCGACCCACCCGCCCCCTGCTCGATCGACTCGCTCCCTCTGCTCTGAACGCACGCTTGGCCGACCCCATCGTCCGCCCCCGATCCTTTTTTCAACTAGGGGGCTAAACTACGTACTTTCTTACCAGTATTTTCTACGGAAAATTACGCCAAGTGTATTCAAAGTTTCGAAAAAATTCTAGTCACTTATATAAAATTTTCTTTAAATGACAGATTTTTAAAAAACTCCCTCTCTTCATTAATGTAGTTTAGAAGACGCCGAAAAAAAATTTAACTTTGTAATTTTGAAAAATCAATGTTTTTACCAGTCCCTTAAACGTTCTTCCACTATAAAACAACAAAAATCAAAACAAGCCATTTTTAAAAAAAAATTTAAAATGTCAAAGAGGATTCATCAAAGTACTTACAAAATTAAAATATCGTTTTTAAAAATTTATGGGGCCACAACCAGCCAGATCGTTGTGGAATTCCAGTTTAAAGAAATTGGTTGAACGGTGAGCTGATAGCGTAGCGCTCACAGACGACGGCAGACGTTTTCTCATCAGTCGATTTTTCGTATCAAGGGTTCCCAAAATTTTGATTTTAACTATAAAGTGTTAGAGGACTTTTTAAATTTAGCAACTGGATTTATCCATTTTTCTTGCCAGGCCCTAATGGGGACTTTTTTTTTTCTAGTTTTGTATTTCCTTGTTCGACATTTTATGTCTTTCAAGGTTTGATGATAATAGATAACAATTTTGTTGTAATTTACTTTTATCATGCATGAACAATGGTAGAAGACTAAATGTCTATAACACAACAACAACTAAGGATACCGGAAGGTCCTTCAGAAAAATGCATACAATATTTGGATTAAAACATAAATATTTAATTTAGAAATGTTGAACCTGTTTTTTCAGCTAATTAAAGGAAGATGGTAGGTCGGGAAAATCTTGATTTTATTCGTGGAAAAAAATTGGTGATTTATCCAGATGTACAAAGGAGTGGCTGGCAAGATTGAAGTTTTTTACGAAATTTCGCCGGTTTTTTTAGAGCCGCTTCGGTAAACGTGGGTTTCCCTATCTAAGACAAATACAGTGTCTCATCAAATTGGATAGCAGTTTGGAGGTCTGAACCCTCTTTGCTTTTTCTTGGCTTGTTATATGTGTTCAAGTGAAATTTAAAAGAATATATTGTGACTACCGGGTAGACCGGCTTTTCCCATAATTTATTTGTGGGACAGGTGTTCTTTTCGTGAAGGGACCGGGTTAAATCAAACACCACTGTTCCGTGAACAAAATAAACATGAACTATTTTTATTCTATAAAAACACTTGTTAAAATTCTGTGGGGTTTTTATCCTTTCTTTACCTCACCCAGAATCACTGTTAGTTCTTTCGATCTTCTGAGAAATGTTCCCTTTAATCCCCCCCCTTCGAGCGTGGGCGGTTTCAGGACTCTCTTTTCTGTGCCCTTCGCTGTTGTTTTCCGCTCCCGGGGGACCACCGTGCATGCGTTGCGCCGAAGTAGCCCCAGCTAATCTTCCCAGGTGCCTCTGCTCCCCTGTGAACCCCTTTTCCCGGTTCACCCAGATTTTTTGATGTCCCTTCCGCAAGCTGATAAACGCCATAATTTTTCAAATCAGTTGCGACCTGTTTTTCCCCAGGCATAGTCGGGTGTACCCCTGCACAAAAGTTCTCTGATCTTACTACTCCAGATAATAGCTATACCGGGCCTACTTTTCGGTATAATGGGGTTATATCGCACAAATCGTCCGTCAATCACTTTTTCACCCTCATTCGTTCGCGACATTTTTACTTTGTTCGAACGGGGAGACCCCAGGCACCTCCTTCCCCGGGGGCCAGCCAGACACTGAACCCGGGGCGTTTCCCCCACGCCTTTGGCCAAGAAACTCTTCGCCGCTCTAACCGTTTCGTGGCTGGGCCCCCTCTGGAAACCCGTTCGCCGCGTGTTTACTTGATGTATCGCCTTTTTTGGGCAGAAACGGGTGGTTTCATTATATATATATATATATATATATATATATATAAAAAAGAAGAGAAAAAGAGGGGGGTTTATTGGGAAAATTTCCCCATGATTCGCTAGGGTAACAGTGTATCTGCCTTTGTTCGAATTTTTTGAAACTGCCCAGCTTCAACTCTTGGGGAATTGTTAAGCATATGTTTTTTCTCATGATGACCTAATGCTGGCTTGATTTGGGACGAAACATGGCTACTTTTCCATTGCAAAAAAAAAGAATAAGCTTTTGTAATATGTTTTTTAAATTTGACTGTTTTCCCAAGAGATGAAACCTTAATTCTTTTAGCTCAATAAGGGACAATATGTTTCTTTTGGGGAAAAAATTTTGAGGATTGAACTAAAAGAGCCAAAAAACTGTAAGAGGAAAAAAGAGCATAATGCGGTCCATTCATTACTGATCTCATTAGAAAATTCGCGCCTTGATTCTAAAAAAGCAATTATAACTCGGGAATTACAAACCTTTGGGTTAGTCGATACGTGTATGGAATGGGGGGAGGATTGTCGAAAATATTCTTCTTGAATACACCACCCGCCCAAATTTCGCCACCGGGCCCGTTCAGAACGGTATTTAAAGGGGTCTGATCATCGAGCACAGTTTCGATTTTGTCACCGGGGCGGTAGCTCATCAAAACCGTGTCCCAGCGCCGTGACCGGAGCCCTGGGTTTTTGTCCGACGGGGGGATTTTGACCAGCTTTTTGCGGTCGACACTACCTCGGAGGAGAAATTTGTGCCGGCTGCTCTGATCGGTAGTTTTTGGGTTTTTGATCAACGCCAGGCGAATGCCGAGCATCCCCAAAAAGCGGAACGCGCGGATCTTTCTTCCCCTTCCTTGTCCTATCCTTTCCACCTTTCCCCCTAACATGCCCACACTACCACATTCGGAGACCGCTCGGGCAGGCTTTTCCCGGCGTGGGGGCCCCCCGGTGGGGGTCCGAGGGGGAAACCCCCCTAGCCGAGGAGGCCGGCGCCGGATCTTAACGGGGGGGGATCCCGCCATATCCCGGGGGAAAAAGCACTACACTAAGGGATAAGCAAACAGGATGCCCGGAAACAGAAAAAATAATCAATCAATCATTTTGTCACCTTTTTTTCTTTCTCGCCCGATAGAAAAAATTTTGTAATGCTGCGCGGGAAAAAGAATTTTTGGTAGAAAAAATCAGGGCCTGGTAAGAAAAAATTAATAAAACCAGTTTTAAATTTGGGAAAAAACCTCTACGTGGTGTAGTCAGAATCCATTTCCAGGATCTTGATTGCAAAAATGAGACGGCAAACGTCAGTCCATCCGTCCCTGTCCGTCCGTTCGGTAACAGCGGGAGCCAAAACGTTCTTCAATTATCTCCAAAACTGATATTCCCCAATCAACTGGCTGATGTTTTGGGCCCCTTTAATTTTATATCTATATTTTAATTTTCTACTGTACACGAAGCCCCGGGGCATTTTCAAAAATTAAAAAAAACTACATTTTCAAAAAATTTTTTTTGTTGCAAGGGGAAAAACGCAGAGAACGGCAGGTTTCGTATTTTTAAAACCCCGTTTTCCAAAAAATGCAAAAAATTTAAAATGTTTTTGGGGCTTCACAACTAATTTTCGAAGATAAGGTTTTCGTTTCCAAAAAATGAAGATTTTAAAAAAAGGGCTGAAAATTTTTACAGGGGGAGAAAAAACGCGCTGTTTTTGGGAAACCCCTAGTTCAATCCGTTTTTTTCGATAAGCGCTGAGATTTATTTAAACGAATAATAGAACAGTCGTTTCCGATATGGACATTCATCTTTTTCCCCAATGTATTTTGAACTTTGATAATTGTCTAAATTAATGGGCCCAAATTTTAAATTTAAAAATTTAAAAACATTTTCACCCCCCCACGATAATAGTAATAAAAGTATTAATCACTTATTATACTGGGCCCAAAACCAAGATCTTATTTTTTAGTTTGACTACTTGAACGTTGCCCCGTTTCAAAATAAGTTTTTAAAAATTAATATTAAATTTTTCGTTTTTATAGCATTCACGTTTTATTTCAAATAATATTAAAAAATTGATAAATGATCTTCCCCGCTTTTCTAATTTCACTTAATTTACAAGCATGTCCTAATGAATGCAGAAATTAGTTCCCCCCCGTTTTTTTAAATAAGTACTTAGTCAAATTTTTATCTTTCATATTGTAAATATTGTTTTATATTGTATTCATTGACCTATTAAAGTCGTTGTGTTAAATTACTATTATAAGAGTTGTATTATGTGTTACATTTCAATGCGATTCTACGCGCCAATCATAGGGAAATTGATGGCCCAGCAAATCCAGAGAACATGTATAGAGTCGTTCCTGTTAATGGTAACGGAACGCTGGGAGTGGAAATATGGAGGGAAAGGGCGGCTTGAGGTGAGTTGCGCAGCGTAGGGTGAAGGTTTTCGGGAAGTGTGGTCGTATCTGGCAGGCGGACAGCGGGACGCTTGCAGGAACTGCTCAACAGGCTTGTGGCGGCCTTCATGGTTTGGTTTGGTTTGGTTTTTGGTGTTTCCGGGCCCGTCAACTGCTTCGGTCATTAGTCCCGTAAGTGTAGTGCATGTTTGTTCACGGGCGATGGCGGTGATCTTTCCCCGCTGGATGGCGAGATCAGGCGCCGACCTACCGTCGGCTAGCGGGAGTTTCCTAACCAGGACTCTCCACCAGCAGGGCACCGCCCAGCGGGACAAGCTCTAAGCAACCGACCGGTCTACCGGAATATCTGGTAATGTAGTGCATGTTAGTTTGTGTGTGTGTAAGGGGAGAGGAGAGGACAAGGAAGAGGAAGGACAGATCGCGCGCAGTCCGTGACCTGTTTGTTAGTGTACTGCTCCGGCATTCGCCTGGTGTTGATCGAGAAACTCACGGAAACAGCGATCAGAGCAGCCGACCACTAAAATTCTCCTCCAGACATGGACCGAATTCGACCTAGCTGGCGAGCTAGTGTCGAAAATCCTGCTGCCGTCGGAATCGAACCTAGGTCCTCCCGGCCAGGGCGCTGCAGTGACATCAGTTGATGCACTGAGCTACCGCTCCCGGTATGGCGGCCTTCATCAACTGGTCCTTAACCCCTAAGTGGGCTCGGTCGTACAGCCTATGCCACGCTACATTTCTGAGCTTTGCTTTCCGGTAATTTGGATAAGCCGGAAATGCCGACCTAATGCCCTAACAGCCAGTTGTTGCTCTGCCGATTGCGAGTCAGTACGTATTTTTCTTTTGTTTGGTAAAACTTTTCCTATTATCGTCCACCAAGAGGTGCTCTGTTAGCCGCGCGCCTAGTTATGAATTTTTTTTTTATTTTTACAATAGAAAGTACGCGTAACAACTAGTAGCGATTTTCTAAATATAAAGTTTGGGATGGAATCTTATTTACAAGAACACATCGGCGACGACCCGTCAGATAATTATTCAGAAAATGTGCAAATGTACGATCACAACAGCCAATCTGAACAAGGCATTCGTACATCACAATACAATAATGATAGCAATAGCGATGAGTTACATGAAAACAGCAGGCAATACAATTCTAAAACCATTTTCAAACACAATAGATAGTGTGCCAAGAAACAGATACAAGAAATTAAAAAGTAGAAAAGCACTCTGGAAAAGGGGAAATAATATTTTCAGGAAAATTATTCCCACCTTAAATAAAAGTGGCTAACAACGTGAAAATCGAACTATCTACATTCATCAGTTTCATAGATATTTTAGACGAAAATAATATTGTACAAGAATAAGCCCATCATGCAAATGAGACTTTCTGGTAGGCTGGAATATTGTAAATTCATCCATTATTTTTCCTACATTTTGTTTTGTTAAAAACATGTATTATGATATGGATCACGAGATCGGTTAATTAATGAAAAATTAGTTTGCCAACGTTTCGGAATATTTAATTCCTTCATCAGGGCTACAAAACCACAATCACTAGAATAAAGACAACTTGCCTGAACAACATTGAAATCACACAAAATATTATATCATATATGCATTAAATCTATGTATTAAATATAAATTGATTCATGCATATTTTGAGTGATTTCTAATTTTTGTTCAGACAAGTTGTCTTGATTCCATGGATTGTGTTTTGTAGCCCTGATGAAGAATTAAATATTCGAAGCATTAACAAACTATGTGTTTCGTTAATTGACCAATCCGTGATCCATATCCTACTAAACATGTATATTGTGAAATGTTCGAATAAAATGTTTTAGTGTAATAAATACAATATTTTAAAGTATTTAGTTGTATTTTAGTCACTCTACATCAAGGAAATGAAATAGCGTACTCTATACACCGCACGCCCATTTACGTATTGCCCGCGCACCGACTTAGGGTTAAACGCGTCACTAGCAGCAGCAGAGCAAGCGCCATATTTGCAAACGTGAGTGCATTTCATGTTGTTTCTAGACCAAATACTATACGAAATGCATCCCTCAAGGCAAGGGTTTCTGACCCTCAATTACGCACGACAATTAATTAGCGCCTTGGGTCAGGTTGTTTTCAACACGGTTCTTGCAAACAGTAATTTTGTGATGTTTGCATTTTGCATTTATTGTTTTTAGACAATGCATTCCTCCAATGGCGTTACGTGCTCAACTGTGTTGGGTATAATTTACAGTCGTGCACGACCTTTATTATATAGAAGAGCCTTGAAGCTGTGGATCCGTGAGTTATAACATCTATTCAATAGTGTATTATTAAATTCTACTTGTTTAATATCTACCATCATATGAGACTTGTAATAATGACTGCTTATGTATTGTTTTAACCAAAATGGTGAAGTAGCACATGTAACTATGAATGGTATCAAATCTAGCGGGTAGCAATACATTAGAGCCTATTGTAAATCAAGGAATTATTTTAGGATAACTAATTGCTGAATTCTAGCATACAATTGTAGCGAAAATTATTTTACACTAACTGTTGTATTTCTTTACTACATTTATAATATTAGGTACTACTTATGTGGTAACTCGAGTTGTTTTTAGTTTGGACACAACCAATTGGCATTTTGATATCAGTGTATGTTGGATTTAAGACAATTAAATGGTTGACGAAATACTTTTAACTTTTTTAATTTCTCAAACCAATACTACACTGAAAAAAACAAAGCAATTCTGACGATGTGTAGTCTCGTTTTTCTCACAGAGCAGTGTTCTGAAAATTTTATATGTAGCCATTAAATAATGTACTTGCATGGTTTGAATTTAAATTCGTGTTTAGCTATATTCTACGTAAACGCACATTTTTTAGCACAATTATTCTTTTTTTACGAAATTTCATACCACGTTACTTCTCAAATGAACTACCATTCGTGAAAACCAAGAAACACACATAACCATTTCTGGGTAAAATACTCTTCACAAGTAAAAGCTTCTCACCTTGAAACGCGTGTGATTCCCATGCCAGCTGAAATGCTACCCATCGCATTATTTAAGTGTGAATTTTTTCCCAGCAATGGTAGCCTTCAATTCAAAACGCCTTTTTTTAGCTGTGCACTGAGAAGTGATACATAAGAGATCCGTTGAACAGCATCAGCGTCGCATCACACTTGACATTTGCTGGATGAGGGAATTAAATCGCTTGGTGCCCCTCCTGATATCAGAAAATGAACTTGTACATATATATATACAAAGTCTACATTGCCACTTACCAGGGAAAATAAAATTACGAAAATCATACATTGACGGATATTCTTAAGAGCCGGATTTGGAGGTTGTCATCATTTGAGGTTCAAAAGTTTAAAAGAAACGAAATAATAATCTTGATTCCATTGAAAATGTAATAACCTCTTATTTAATTCACATTAAGCACTCACATTTCAAACTCCGTATACGGTTTTACCTTGCATAAATATCTGTTGAATTTTCAAGAACATTGCAGAGGCAATCATTTATTACAAAATAAATAAAGAATAAGAATCCCTGGTGACCAACGGCCTCTCGTTGTAGAGGATTGCTCTAAGTAATATTCTCATAACTGAACAACGCTTATGAGCCTTACAATTATTTTCCAAACTTATTACACTAGGCAACGTTCTCAAGTTACACTTCTGTCTCTAGTTCACTGTGACATTTGCACTGTACACCGTGAGCAACTATCTACTGATAATGGAATTAATCTGAAACATATACTACATCTGATTACACTGAACTTGATCTTTGTCTTTATTTTCTCCGCCTAATTTCCGTTGTTACATCTGTCTTTTTCACAAACACTTCTGTCATTGTCTCATATAATGTTACTGTTGTGCAGTTATTCTCATTTCTACCACATCGAATTTACTCTAGATGTTCAGTTTTGAAGCACTAGGGTTTCTATACGCACGTTCAAGACACTTCCATTCTTCACGGTTTCGCGCTGTCCGCGACTACAGTCCTGCAACTTCTTTATCTCCTCAGCCCATCTTCTTCTTGGTCTTCCTTGTTGTCGTTTACCAATTCTCGGGTCCAATAGCGTTGTAATGTTAGCCCAACGGTTGTGATTTAATCGTACAACAAGACCTGTCCATTTCCATTTGAGTTGTTGACCAGTGGATGCAGCGTCTCACTTGCGTCCTTTTAATCTCTGAATTCCTTATGTGATCTTTGAGGTGTTACTTGAAGTGTTTTTCTTTCCATTTTTTCTGCATTATGCTTTCTTTTATGCTCGGCATGTGCCCAGGTTTGTGGTCCATACAGTATTGTTGGCAGTATACAGCTGTCTAATATATCTCTTTTTATTTTTATCGTGTCTGGTTTATCAGGCAGAACAGAACTCAACCTCATTTTTTCAAGCTTCCGATATTCTTCTGATGGATATTGTGAAAGATACCGTTTGTCCTAAGTAGACTGTCTACGTCCTAGCATACGTATCTTTGAGTGTAGTTGAAATTTTCTGTGCCTAGTTTCATTTGAGTTTCTTTGCTGTTTGTCATAACATTTGCTTTGCTTAGAATCATTTGAGACCTACCTTATTGTATTGTATTTAATTCTTGCAGCATGCTTAACTAAATGTGAAAACAGTACAATATCATCTCGAATCTTAAATTTGACAATTTCTGCCCGTTCAAGTATTCCTTTATTTTTCCAATTCAGTTGTTGAAATATCTTCTCTAGACGGCAAGTAAATAATTTCTGTGACAATGGGTCTCCTTGTTTGATACCCCTAAGCAGTTGAAATGGAGCACCTTCATTGTTAGTTCTAATTTTTCGTGACTATCTGAATAAAGTCTTACCAAAATGGGATGTATTTTCTTTCTACTCCTTGTTTCAGCAATGCTTGAGGATGTAGAGAGTTCGGCGCCAGGTTTTACAAAGTCCATAAATGCTACATATAGTTTTAGATTGAATTCTTGCGATTTCTCAAAGATTTGACAAACTGCTTGAAGATGATCGTCAGTAGAATAGCCTAATCAGAACCTGCTTGTTCCGGCGGTTGATTTTTATCCAAAGTGGCGGGTGGCCTTCTAATAATAAATTTTGAAAATAGTTTGTTAATATTGGATGACAAGGAGATTGGGCGATAATTATGTAGACCGATCTTGGCGCCCTTTGGGTGTAATAGCACAATCATATTAATTTTCGATTGGTGGTTATTTCTTCTTTTGTTAGAATCATGTTGAAGAGATTAGTCAGTAGTTAAACGATGATTGTCTCTCTTATTTTGAGACATTCATTGGTAATCCCATCTTCGCCAGTGTTTTTCCTTTCTTTATTTCCTGTAAGGCAGACCTGACTTCTGACGTAATAAAGAAACTTCTTCTTTAAATCAAGATGTGTGTGTTTTATATATTGTGACGAAACCCGAATATTGGATTAAAAAAAATACATTTATTTTGTTATTACTGTTCAGAAGCGTGCGTGCCCAACCGGGTGCGACCTAAATCACTTCGACGGCCATCTACGCCGCTCCTTAGCGTCGCCGAGCAAGGGGTGTGTGTTTAGATAACGCCCCCGAAACCCCTCAGGGACCCACCAGGCTCCACGCGGGGGCGCGGCGACCGCTCCGTGTTTTTTACAGGAATGTGCGAGAGAGAGCGTTCTGGAAAATTCCATCAAAATTACGACAAGACGCGTAATCTGATTGGAGCAATATTATTTTCGGCGTAGTAACTTTCGGCCAGTAAAAACCCTTTTCCCAAAATTTCTGTAGAAACTTCTAGAACATTCATGGAAATTGGGGAAAGAGGTTCGTGGGCGCTGAGACGCTGGGGGCAGACAGAAGCGGGGAGGTCTTTGGACAGAGAGCGCGGGGACCCCAGTCGTGCGGACACAGGGGCGGGACGCTCATGTTGTACGGTGTGGGACGCGGAGGTCATCCGAGTTGTGTAGGCGCTAGGATACGCAAAGTAGCATGATTAGAGTGCGATTTGTGGTATTATCGCACCGCGTTCATTAGATTGAGAAAAAAAGAACTTTATCTAGTAATGTTATTTGTTTCTCTGCTCGTTTACGCCCGCGCCGTGTACGCAAGTTACGCGATTACGAAAATTACGATCTGTCGTCACCGATCTGTCGTCACCGCTACCGCCGACGTCCCAGCTGATGTCGTGGTTCTCTACTCTCTTGAATGGGAGCAGGCTGCGAGAGAATCCACCCTCCCCCCTAAAGGAGCGTGCCGTCAGAAGAAAGGCCCAGCTGTGTTGCCTGTTTGGAGGCCGTTCACACGCGTCCTCCTGCCGCAGCGGTGATTCTAAATCTGTCGAGCTCCGACAGAAAAAACAAACATTCATTACGCCCTTCAGGCTTACCTGGACTGTTGTCAACATTCAGAAGGTGCAGGCCGCGCATTGGCCCCTTTTTTTTTTTATTTTTAGCGCATCTCTTTTTGCTTTATTTTTTTTAAGTAATTTGATCGTATTAGTTTTAAGATTGCATGAAAAAAAAAGGGTTTAAAAAAACTGAGCTCAGATAATAATGTCAATTTACCATTTTTAATTTCTCATTAAATTTACATTTTTGTCTTTAAACTTCTTTCAATTGACCTCTGTCACGTACCCCGTCCGTCCACAACCTAAATTTCAGGCTCTCCCCGTCACCTGAGCTAGCCGGCAATTACAGCACAGGTAGGTGGGGCGTCGCAAATGGCTTTCCAAGTGGGGCTCAATTATATCTTTGATCCCCATAAACCCTCAAATTTAATTTGTCTTAAAATAAATATTGTTACTTTTGAATTACTGTGTATTGCTGCACGGCAAATTAAATTTAAATTTTTTTTATAATATTAAGCAGAAATGGATGGAAGGACGTTGCTACGAGGTTAATTATTTGTGGACTGTTAAGATATCAGTTGGATTTGTATTCTGTTTGTGAGTGTTACTTTTTTTTGTCTTGTGTTGTGGAAAAATATTGCGCGTTTCAAGAAAAACTGTGAAATCGCATAAGTTATTCAAATGCTGGACGAATCGGGTGTAGACGGGGGAGGTGATGACAGCTCAGGGGACCAGTCTGCGCATGAAATCACCTTAAGTGATCTCATGCGAGTTCTAACAAAACAAGCAGAAAATTTTGAAATTTAAAAATCGAATTAAAGAACCAGTTTTCCCGGAAGTAGGGGGAAATGGACGAAAAATTAATTTGCGATTTTTCAGAACACGAGAAAAAGTGTCAGGAAAGATTTGATAGATTAGATAACTGTTTAGATAACCAACCCGCAAAACTTGTAAAATTGGAAGAAGTTCGACCATGAAATCGGATCACTGAAAAATCAACTCGAGGGTAGGTGCGGAGAAATTGAGAACACCGTTGAGAAGCTAGGTCGAATTGGGAATTCAAGGACCGAAACGAAAGAAAATTTAAAAACCTACAGTCTGAAATTACCAGAAATTACGAGCATGCGACAATAAAATAGAGGCGTGTTGTGAGTCAGTAAATGGAACATTGCCGGGGTTACGGCTGAAATGAACAGCAAATTCACTCGGTTGGAAACAAACTTCACTCTGAAGTTAGTCAAATTCACGAAAGGGTGAAAATTAAAAAGATAGGTGATAGTAGTGAGGAAAGTTTCAGGAAAGGAAACTAAACTAAAAAAAGAAATAGATAAAATGTGATTAATCTGGTAAAGGAAGAAGTACAAAAAGAAATGGAAAATCATCCAATTACAAACGCGTCTGCTGGTTCTGGATTAAAATTTTCGTGGGCTCCTCCTCAGAATCTTTTGCTTTTCTGAAATCGGACGAAAATCCGAAGTTTTGGATCGTGCCGAAAATTATATAAATTTTGACAAAGGCGGTACCGCCTCCCAAAACAGATTTATGCAGGAACTTTTACGGGTAACGCCGCACACTGGCTCACTGCGTTAACACCTTTTCCGCAGACTTACGAGGAATTCCGAACTCGTTTTTTTTCCCGTTACGGGGGAGAGCAGCGACGTTACGAGTTCGAGAAAAAATTCTCGAGGTAGATGGGATAAGCGAAGAAACCAATCATATTTAGATTACGCCATGGAAAAATTTCGGCTATTAAACTATGTGATCCGACGACAGATGATAAAAGATTATCTGGCTCCTAACCGACACTTTCCTACTTCGTGCAAAACCTTATTAACAGTGTACGATTGACAATCGTCATTTTCAAATTGCTGGCGAATTTGATAGAACGCGGTCAAACCCTTATGAAGAGTTGGGACCAAATCACAGGTTTTTGCCCGAGGAAGATAATCGGAACAGGCAATCAGGGCGCCGTGATGATCAGGGTCAGAGGAATGGGGAACAACTCCCGTCCGCCACCAAACTCAAATGACCGTAATAATAACACAACTAGTAGGAATGGACATCAGGATTCCATAAGACCGAGTCCGTCAAACTAGAACCGTTTGAGCTTTCTGGGGATCTGGGTTCCAAACGAATTATCTCAGAGATACCAATATTCAATACGTTCAGTCAATTATGCCTTTTTTTGACCTAAACGACGACTTGAATGAACCTGTCAGAGAACGAGCGAGAAAATGTCCGGTTGTGGAGTTTCTTATTGAAAATCTTAGTGTTCAAACTTTGATAGACACTGGCAGTGAAATCAGTGCAATTTCTAGGAAGTTCTACTCAAAACTATTAAGCAGCGCATTCCAATACCAACTCTGCCCACTATTAAATGTTTGTTTTGGGTAGGAAAGAAAAAAATAAAAATTACTATGCAGGCTTTGCTTTCTTTAAAAATCGGGGAAAATTTTATTTGATGTGCCATGTTTTTATCATAGAGGATCTGAATTACGACGTAATATTGGGTTGATTTTTTCGGAAAATAATGGAGTAGTGGATTTTCTAGGAATCTTGTGAGCTTCGGTGAGAATAGGAAATTGTAATCAAGGACGACGGTGATGACAAAATAGAAAACGGCATTTCATGGGGTCCTGGAGTATGGGGATGACGTGAGTGGGGTCATAAGCCCTGTGCCGATAATGACTTTTTTGACCACGAACGGTCCCAGCTGCAAAGAATGCTTCTCAAATATGTAAATGTTTTTGATCGTCCTAGTCCTAAAAGACTTTTGCTTTCAATTCGGGTCACCGATGATTCACCTTTAAATGAAAAATTATCCATTCCACAATCGATGAGGGGGGAAGTAGATCAAACTGTTAAAACTATGCTTAGCGAGGGTATAATTGAAAGATCTGTAACAGCTTATTTGAACCCTATTGTAGTGGTAAAGAAAAAAGACGGGGGGGTAAGGATTTGTTTAGATGCTCGACGGGTCAACGAGGTTACTATCCGAAACGAGGCACCTCAGAACACTGATGAAATTTTATGGAAATTTAATAAAACAAAGATTTTTTCGGCTTTAGATTTTTTAAGCTCGTATTGGCAAATTTCAATTCACCCAGACGACAGAAAATTACGGATTTTTGTACAACGGGTTGACGTACGTCTGGAAAAGAATGCCAGGAAGAGGAAGCCCTCGTAAAAAACCCTTACCCACTTTCGTAGGTGACAAAGTACTTGTCAGGACCCCCAGAGTTAGTGATCAGCCTGCTGGATTATTCCATAAATTTTTCCTCTATTTACCGGGCCATTTGTTATTGAAACGATTCCGTGCCCAAATGTATGCCTCTTAAAAGACTTGGATGGGCTCCAGCAGGGTACAATTTTTTTAATTTGCGACCATTTTAAAAGGGTTAAACTATTCTGTAGATTTTATTTAAACCACTGATTGACAATCTCTGACATAATTCTTCGGTACCTTGGGCTCCGGCACGGTTGCGGTCTTCGTGTCTGAGAAAAATTGGAAGAATTTTGATTTAATTATTTTATTCTGATTAAATAGTAGTTAATAGTTCTTTTTGCTTTTATTTAAGTAAAGGGTTGCGCAAATTTTTTCTTGAATATTGAATGTTGTTTTGATTCATTTTTTCTTTAATTATTCACCAATTTATGAATCTAATATTCGGTAACGTTTTTTTGTTTTTTTTAACGAGATAAAACTCTTAATTTTTCAAAATTAAAATTCTTCAAAACTCCGATTTTTTTCTCTATCCGAAGGAGGCAAATGTGACGTAACCGAATATTGGATTAAAAAAAAATACATTTTTTTTTTGTTATTACTGTTCAGAAGCGGGCGTGCCCCAACCGGGTGCGACCTAAATCACTTCGCACGGCCATCTACGCCGCTCCTTGGGGTCGCCGAGCAGGGGGGGGGGGTGTAGTGTTTAGATAACGCCTCCGAAACCCCTCAGGGACCACCGACCAGGCTCCCCGCGGGCGGGGGCGGCGACGCTCCGTGTTTGTTTACAGGAAGTGTGCGAGAAAAGCGTTCTGGAAAAAATTTCCCTCAAAATTACCGACAAGACGTAATCTGATTGGAGCAATATTATTTTCGGCGTAGTAACTTTCGGCCAGTAACAACACGTCTTCCAAAATTTCTGTGAAACTTCTAGAACATTCATGGAAATTGGGGAAAGAGGGGGTTCGTGGGCTGAGACGCGCTGAGGGGAGACAAAGGGGAGGTCTTTGGACAGAGAGGCGGGGACGCCCAAGTCGTGCGGACACAGAGGCGGGGGCGCTCATGTTGTACGGGTGTGGGACGCGGAGGTCATCCGAGTTGTTGTAGGCGCTAGGATAGCGCGAAGTGCATGGGTTAGAGTGCGATTTGTGGTATTATCGCACCGCGTGTCATTAGATTGAAAAAAAAAAAGAACTTTATCTAGTAATGTTTTTTTTCTCTGCTCGTTTACGCCCGCGCCGTGATCGCAAGTTACGCGATTACGAAATTACGATCTGTCGTCACCGATCTGTCGTCACCCGCTACGCCGACGTCCCAGCTGATGTCGTGGGTTTAAATCTACTCTCTTGAATGGGAGCAGGCTGCGGGAATCCACCCTCCGCCCCTAAAAGGGCGTGCCGTCCAGAAGAAAGAGCCCAGCTGTGTTGCCTGTTTGGAGGCCGTTCACCCCAGCGCGTCCTCCTGCCGCAGCGGTGATTCTAATAATCTGTCGAGCTCCGACAGACAAAACAAACATTCATTACGCCCTTCAGGCACCTGGACTGTTGTCAACATTCAGAAGGTGCAGGCCGCATTGGCCCCTTTTTCTTTTTATTTGTTAGCGCATCTCTTTTTTGCTTTATTTGTTTTAAGTAATTTGATCGTATTAGTTTTAAGATTGCATAAAAAAAAACAAGGGTTTAAAAAAACTGAGCTCAGATAATAATGTCAATTTATCATTTTTAATTTCTCATTAATTTCTATTTTTGTCTTTAAACTTTCTTTCAATTGACCTCTGTCACGTAGCCACGTCCGTCCACAACCTAAATTTCAGGCTCTACCGTCACCTGAGCTAGCCGGCAATTACAGCACGGTAGGTGGGGCGTCGCAATATATATATATATATATATATATATATATATATATATATATATATATATATAAAATTTCGAAATTCCTTAAAGGATCGAGAAATTCATTTTAATTTCTGGATCCTTTAAGGAATTCGAATATAATTCTCTGCAGAAACTTTTTGCTGCGTCGACAATTCGTAGTCTTCATTGTACAGTAATTTGCGATCTATTTTTGCGCCTGTGATTAATTGTTTCCACTGGAAAGTTCTTTCCTAATAGTTTTCGTGGACTCAGATGTCACCTTTATTGTTTTACTAATTTATAATATTGTTGTATGTCTAATAATTGTCAGATTTGATCATGCTCTTAGTTTTTCAGTTTCTTTAACTGCAATTTAGTTTCTTCTGATTAAAATCTGCGAATTTTACTTTTCTCTTTGCTTTAAGATATTTGTGTTAATTGTTACTTTCTTTCTTCTTCTGGGAAGAGCTGTGCCGCTCGATGTTCACCTTGCTTCCAAAATGCAATCTTCCAATGCAGAATACTGTTCTTGTACACTCTCACTTATGCAACACTTTGCATCGAGATTTGTTTCTAGCTCTATTTTGAATTCATTGGCGTTCTTTGTTTCTTTATTGGTACACTATGTATGTACTTTTTTCTGTGTCTTTCTCTACTTTCATTTCTGCTTTGACAATCTATGATCGGTTTCAATTTCAAACTTTTGATAATCGTTATTCTTGTTATTTGTGTTAAGTTAATTTGTAAGTATAAAATCTATTTTGTTCCTTGTTCCCCATCTGAGAACACCATATCTATTGCTTTATTGGATTACACTGAAAGAATTAATTCGCTATTTTAAGTCTATGACTTTCAGGCGAACTGAACTATTTTGGTGCCTCATTCGTTCCTTACGCCAGTTCCTAGGGTTCTACCTTCTTCACTCTCATGGACTTGTTTCCCGATTTGGTACTGAAGTCTACTATAATGAAATTTACACAGATCTATATTTAGGACAGGTATAGACGAGATTCTCTAGAATTCTTAAATTGTTCTTCAGAACTGTCTTCAGTTGGTGCATACACTTGAATTATGGTTATCTTCTCTTTTTGGATCTTCAGAGTAATTACTGCTATTCTCTTGAAATTCCTTTTATTTCGTCAACTAATTCTTTTATGTACCTGTGAATTAAGAACCCACACCTTTCTGTCTTTTGTTTCTGTTGATGTAGCTGAACCAGTAGCCATTCTTTCTTTTTGTTATTGCTTCCCGAATATTCTCGCCTTACAGAGATCTATGATGTATTTCAAACGGCTGAGTGCATGCTGTAATTCTAGTTCTCGTTCTTCTGTTCATGACGTTCTGAACTTCGAAGTTGTTACATTAATGTATTTTCTAACGTTCGCGTCAGAAAAGGTTAATCAAACATAATTAGTAAGCCACATGTTTCATTTTCAGATTTTAGCTAAGACTGGATCTCATTTTTCTTGGAATTCACTCCACAAATTATACAGAATTTTCTTTGGTAAGGAATTTTCAAAATTTATAATCAAGTAATCTAAAATTAATAATAATAATAATAATAATAATAATAATAATAATAATAATAATAAAAATTTGTCTTGAGCATCGACAATAATAAACAACTAAATCATACGTTACCACAAGTTTTTAAAAATAGTTTTTATACTAAACAAGCTGATTAAAAAATGCAACCACACATGAGTCGCTAAAGCTTCTTCAAAAACTTCAGAAATTGTTTTGTGTAATTACATATCAAAAAACTATACGTATGAGTAAACATCGCACTTCTCTCACTTGCAATAACAATGTGATGTGCCCGGAGCAGGCTCAGTGCATCAAATGATGTCACTGCAGAGCCTATGACCGGGAGGTCCTAGGTCGAGTCCGACGTGGCAGGATTTTCGACACCAGCGTTTCAGCTGGGTCGAATTCGAACAGCTATCTGAAGAGAATTCAGTGGCCGGCTGCTCTGATCGGTCTTTTCCGTGCTCTCTCGATCAACACCAGGCGAATACCGAGCAGTATCCAACAAACGGACCGTGCGCGATCTTTCTTTCTCCTTCCTTATCCTATCCTCTCCCCTTACACACACACGTACACTAACATTCACTACACTCCACATTTCGGGAGACCGTGGGAGCTTAGAGCCTGTTCCGGCTGAGGCGGTGCTCCGCTGGTGGGAGAGTCCTGGTTAGGGGAAACCCGCTAGCCGACGGTAGTCGGCTCTGGATCTCGATCCAGCGGGGAAGATCACCTCCATCTCCCGAGAAAACTACACTACATTACACAAACGGAACACACTAATATTCACTAACGGGACTAATGACGAAAGCAGTTGACGCGACACACGAAAAATCAATCAATAACAATTGTGCATTCACGATTTTTAATCAGATTAGTAAAGTTAGATATTATTTTCAGAAAAGTAGCCGTAGATGGTAATCCATTGCAATTAAACTTGTGCCGTTGGTCGCAAAAGACATGTAGAGTTGAGGCACAGAATATCGCACACAGTTTTTAAATCAAACTGATACAGAGAGAAATTACCTAGAAAATAAAAAACGTGGAAAATTCATTGTGACATACCCCAGTGTCCTCTCCCAATCCCTATGCCCTATTTGAAAAAAATCTGGTATGCAATATACAAAATTCCACACTAGTGACCAGTGACCTGAATAGAGCATCCTAGAGAACGTCAATATTTTCTAGGAACACCATTGTGCTCATCGGATGCTACAAAACTGGTGCACGCTCGGATAGCTTTCTTGCAATTTTGGCTACCTTATTTCAAGTCAACAGTCTCTCAAAGTATCAAAGAGCCTCTCACGTCGTAATATAAACTTTAATAACTTTAAGCTACTTTCGGAATCTCTGCATCAAGGCTAACTTGCTGTCGCATTACACAGATAATGTTTAACTCCCAACATTTTCCTAACATTCAGACGTCTCCATAATATTATCATAATCTAAATTACCTTAATTTATATTATTCTCTAGACAGACCTCAACCCTACATCTTCAGTACAGACCATATATATATGGGTATTTCGAGTATTGAGGTAACTTTGTGTTTTCAAATGGAAAATAGATTTTTGTCTATAATGACAAGACATGACAAAAGATAGATCAGTTATATACATATTTCATATTGAAATATCCCGCCTCAGGCCTCGCGTTAGGCTAGCCAATTGAGAAATACCTTCTTTACGATATTTAACATTACTATAACTTGATACTATTTTCAAGCAATTATGAATATATATAGAATTTCTGCCTCTGCATTATCAATATTATTATGTCTTCCGTTGCCTGCAATGCTCATAAATCTTTCAATGTCAAACATTATTTTACTAATTTCCCTTTCAATTTTAATCATGGGTTTCGATATACAACATTTTACTCTTTACCTGTTGCATGTGGACGTGTAATTCGGAACAGAATTACGATTTCAGGAAATTCTAATGATTAAACCTATTATTAAATTAATGTATTACTATAAATTATCAGCCTTTTCTTATCTCAAAAAATATTTTTACACTTTTACAAATTCTAATATGCTCATTAATTAAATCAATTTTTTCTCTGTAAAACATTAACGTCCCTACGGCTTTAAATAAAGTTCATAAGCTTTCGATGACTTCTCAGAGATCCTTCTTCGATGTCTTCGACTCGATGTTGTCCGTGGAATATCCTCGACATATTATCGTGTTCTTGCCTATCACTAGAATGTATTAAAAATGTTTCCGAAATTTCGTCAACCAATTGATAGATTTAGGATTCAATAATTCGATTAAATTAATGAGCGGTGACGATCTTGCCGTGCTGTGCTTCGGACGAAACACTTAGTCGCGATTGTCATCTTCAGCATGACATTGAAAATAAATTCCTTCGAAACACGCAGTTTATTTGAATTGAAGTCCCACATACAATACAAAATTACAATTATAAGTCAGCGAATCACTTCTTCGCCTTCTTACTGTGCACAATGCCGTTAGTTTCGAAACTAATCATATGTTTACCCGCCTCACTATCTTTTAACGAATACCCCAGCATATGCTAAAAAATATTCGTACCGCACCGATTGCTTTGATATGTTCAGTTCGGTAGCAGAGAGAGAGAGAGAGAGAGAGAGAGAGAGAGGAATTCTTTCCATCTTCCTTCAAAATCACGGTTTCCAATATCCTCTACACCTTTCGCATATAATGTCTCCGGGACCGTGTCTCCCAAATGAACAGCGCTATGACATCAAGCAAGAATACTACACTTTGGGTTTCGATATACATTTACTCTTGCCTGTTGCATGAGCACGTGTACAGAATTACATTCCTAGAGTTCTACTGATTAAACCCATTATTGATTTGATGACAGCTACCTATATTATCAGCCTCTTCTCCTACTCTTCCTTCGCTCCATCCTCTTCCTCCTCCTGCTTCTCCTCCTCCTTCTCATCCTCTTCTCCTCCTCCTCCATCTTCCTCTCCAACTCCTTCTTACCCTTCTCTTTATTCTCTGCTCCTCCTTATCCACCTCCTCTCCTCCTCTTCCCTTTTCCATCTCCTCCTCCCTCTCGCTACCTTCTCCTCCTTTCGAAGACCGGAGCATAGACTAAAAGAGACTAAAGACATCTTTACTCTATGACTGGAGTTAGGCCACAGTTCCCGGCTCGCCACGTCGCCCCGCCCCCTCTGGAATCGCTTCGTTCCTCTCTCGCAACGCCCATCTCCGCCGCTGCCACCCTCGCTGCCACGCCTCTGCGCGCCGCCCGCCCGCAGATCTCCGCCCCGCCCCGCCACGTTCCGCTCCGCGCCGCCCTGCCCCGCCCGGCACGGCCCGCCCGTCCGCCCAACCCGCCTTGCTCCGCCCCGCCCGTCCGCTCCGCGCCCCCCTGCCCCGCCCCGCCCGGCACGGTCCCGCCCCACCCCCTCCGCCCGCCCCGCCCCGCCCGCCCGCGCCGGCCGGCGCACGCTCGGCCGTGCCGTCCGTCCGCGGGGCGTGCCCGCGTCGCGGCGTAATGAGATTAGCGAGCGGCGCGCGACCGCTCGAGGCGCGGCGCCGGCGGCAGGCGGTCGGGCGCGCTGGGGCGGCGGCGGCGGAGCGCGCGCGCGTGTCGGGCGTGAGCGCCGCCTCCGCCCCGCGCGCGGCCCTCGCGCCCGCTGGCGTGCGCCGCACGCCGGCGCGGGTCACGGCCCTCTTGAGTCGCGGAGCGGCGAGCAAAAGACGCGTGCGGCGATAGCATCGAGCCGGGAGGAGGGGCCGAGGTGGACTGCCCAGGAGGCGAGAGGAAAAACGCGCCTTAGGGGTGCGATGGGAGGGAGTGAGAGAGAAGGGGGTTAATATTTGGATGAGGGAAAGGAAGATGGTGGCGGCACTAGGAAAGGAGAAGAGATGAGTAAAGACAGAAGGGCAGAATGAAGTGGGAGAAATGGATGAGAGGAAGATAGAGATGGTGGAGGAGGAGAGGGGGAAAGGGAAAACCCAAAAGGGAATGTTTCAAGGATTGTGAAAGAGGATAGTGAAATGAGAGATAATAAGTAAAAGAATAACGATGTAGCCAGACGCCTTGAAAGCAGAAACAAGTTACAAGTGGCGTGACTTGCTGCGATGAGAGAGAGGAGGGTGAGTACTTGGAGTGAGGTGGGCGATAAAGACAGGACTAGGAAGGAGAGGAGATGAGAAAGGGAGGAGGACAGGAGGAAGTAGGAGAGAAGGATTAGAGCACTCGGAGCGGTTGCATGAGGAAAGAAGGGAAAGAGGAACAAAGAAGGAAGGTCTCGAGGATTGTGAAAAAGGAATGTAAGTGAGAGAGAATTAGGAAAGAATAACAATGTAGGCAGAAGGAGGAGTAAATTCTCATGAGGGAAAACTGGGAAAGGATAAGAGATGAATAAAGAGACAAGGACAGGAGGAAGTAGGAAGGCAGGAGGATTGGGGGGAAAGGATGGAGGAGAGAAGGAAGCAGGAATGAAGAGGAAGATGGTAGAGATGATCTCGAGAATTGTGAAAGTGGATAGTGATGTGGAAGAAAAGAAGGAAAAGAGAGAATAAAAATATAGACAGGCCCTTTGAAAGCGAAACAAGTTACAAGTGGTGACTACTGACCAGATTGTCGCATCTGAGACACGCAAGGAATGAATTTTCATTGGTGTGCTCGAAGGTGGAAGGTTATGTGTTTTTTACCCTCGACTGTTCATTCTTATTTTCAAAACTTTTGAACTAATCTATGGACTTTGAGAATCAAAGAATAGAACGAGTTATTTTAGTACTGTGCAAAGTTACCGAATATCCCTAGGTGAGACCCTAATGATGAATTCAAGTTTATGGCTTATGATTTTCTTCAGTAAACGTCCTCCTGCCGCAGCGGTGATTCTAATAATCTGTCGAGCTCCGACAGACAAAACAACATTCATTACGCCCTTCAGGCTTACCTGGACTGTTGTCAACATTCAGAAGGTGCAGGCCGCGCATTGGCCCCCTTTTCTTTTATTTGTTAGCGCATCTCTTTTTTTGCTTTATTTGTTTTAAGTAATTTGATCGTATTAGTTTTAAGATTGCATGAAAAAAAAACAAGGGTTTAAAAAAAAAAACTGAGCTCAGATAATAATGTCAATTTACCATTTTTTAATTCTCATTAAATTTACATTTTTTGTCTTTAAACTTTCTTTCAATTGACCTCTGTCACGTAGCCACGTCCGTCCACAACCTAAATTTCAGGCTCTACCCGTCACCTGAGCTAGCCGGCAATTACAGCACAGGTAGGTGGGAGCGTCGCAAATGGCTTTCCCAAGTGGGGCTCGAATTAGTATCTTTGATACCCCAGTAAACGCCCTCAAATTTAATTTGTCTTAAAATAAATATTGTTACTTTTGAATTACTGTGTATTGCTGCACGGCAAATTAAATTTGAATTTTTTTATAATATTAAGCAAGAAATGGATGGAAGGACGTTGCTAGAGGTTAATTATTTGTGGACTGTTAATGATATCAGTTGGATTTGTATTCTGTTTGTGAGTGTTACTATTTTTTGTCTTGTGTTGTGGAAAATCGTGTGCGCGTTTCAAGAAAAACTGTGAAATCGCATAAGTTATTCAAAATGCTGACGAATCGGGTGTAGACGTGGAGGTGATGACAGCTCAGGGGATAGTCTGCGCATGAAATCACCTTAAGTGATCTCATGCGAGTTCTAACGAAACAAGCAGAGAATTATGAAAATTTAAAAATCGAATTAAAGAACCAGATTTCGGAAGTATGGGGAAATGGACGAGAAAATTAATTTGTGATTTTCAGAACACGAGAAAAGTGTCAGGAAAGATTTGATAGATTAGATAACTGTTTAGATAACCAATCCGCAAAACTTGTAAAATTGAAGAGAAGTTCGACCATGAAATCGGATCACTGAAAATCAACTCGAGGGTAGGTGCGGAGAAATTGAGAACACGTTGAGAAGCTAGGTCAAGAATTGGGGAATTCAAGGACTGAAACGAAAGAAAATTTAAAAACCTACAGTCTGAAATTCACCAGAAATTACGAGATGCGACAATAAAATAGAGGCGTGTTGTGAGTCAGTAAATGGAAACATTGTTGGGGTTCGGCCGAAATGAACGGCAAATTCACTCGGTTGGAAACAAAACTCACTCTGAAGTTAGTCAAATTCACGAAAGGGTAGAGAAAATTGAAAAGATAGGTGATAGTAGCGAGGAAAGTTTCAGGGAAAGGGAAACTAAACTAAAGAAAGAAATAGATAAAAATGTGATTAATCTGGTAAAGGAAGAAGTACAAAAGAAATGGAAAATCATCCAATTACGAACGCGTCTGCTGGTTCTGGATTAAAATTTTCGTGGGCCCTCCTCAGAATCTTTGCTTTTCTGGGAAATCGGACGAAAATCTGAAAGTTTTTTGATCGTGCCGAAAATTATATGAATTGACAAAGGCGGTACCGCCTCACTTAAAACCAAGATTTATGCAGGAACTTTTACGGGTAACGCCGCACACTGGCTCACTGCGTTAACACCTTTTCCGCAGACTTACGAGGAATTCCGAACTCGTTTTCTTTCACGTTACTGGGGAGAGCAGCGACGTTACGAGTTCGAGAGAAAAATTCTCGAGAGTAGATGGGATAAGCGAAGAAACCAATCATATTTAGATTACGCCATGGAAAAAATTTCGGCTATTAAACTATGTGATCCGACGACAGATGATAAAAGATTATCTGGCTCCTAACCGCACACTTTCCTACTTACGTGCAAAACCTTATTAACAGTGTAGATTTGACAATCTTGATCATTTTCAAGAATTGCTGGCGCAATTTGATAGAACGCGGTCAAACCCTTATGAAGAGAATTGGGACCGAAATCACAGGTTTTCGCCCGAGGAAGATAATCGGAACAGGCAATCGGGGCGCCGTGATGATCAGGGTCAGAGGAATGGGGGGAACAACTCCCGTCCGCCACCAAACTCAAATGACCGTAATAATAACACAACTAGTAGGAATGGACATCAGGATTCCATAAGACCGAGTCCGTCAAACTAGAACCGTTTGGGCTTTCTGGATCTGGGTTCCAAACGAATTATCTCAGAGATACCAATATTCAATACTGTGTCAGCTCAATTATGCCTTTTTGACCTAAACGACGACTTGAATGAACCTGTCAGAGAACGAGCGAGAAAATGTCCGGTTGTGGAGTTTCTTATTGAAAATCTTAGTGTTCAAGCTTTGATAGACACTGGCAGTGAAATCAGTGCAATTTCTAGGAAGTTCTACTCAAAACTATTAAGCGAGCGCATTCCAATACCAACTCTGCCCACTATTAAATGTTTTGTTATTGGAGTAGGAAAGAAAAAAGTAAACCAATTACTATGCAGGCTTTGCTTTCTTTAAAAATCGGGGAAATTTTATTTGATGTGCCATGTTTGATCATAGAGGATCTGAATTACGACGTAATACTTGGGGTTGATTTTTTACGGGAAAATAATGGAGTAGTGGATTTTTCTAGGAATCTTGTGAGCTTCGGTGAGAATAGGGAAATTGTAATCAAGGACGACGGTGATGACAAAATAGAAATCGGCATTTCATGCGTCCTGGAGTATGGGGATGACGAGTGGGGTCATAAGCCGTGTGCCGATAATGACTTTTCTGACCACGAACGGTCCAGCTGCAAAGAATGCTTCTCAAATATGTAAATGTTTTTGATCGTCCTGTACGTCCTATTAAAGACTTTTGCTTTCGAATTCGGGTCACGATGATTCACCTTTAAAATGAAAATTATCCCATTCCACAGTCGATGAGGGGAAGTAGATCAAACTGTTAAAACTATGCTTAGCGAGGGTATAATTGAAAGATCTGTAACAGCTTATTTGAACCCTATTGTAGTGGTAAAGAAAAAAGACGGGGGGGTAAGGATTTGTTTAGATGCTCGACGGATCAACGAGGTTACTATCCCAGAAAACGAGGCACCTCAGAACACTGATGAAATTTTATGGAAATTTAATAAAACAAAGATTTTTTCTGGCTTTAGATTTTCAAGCTCGTATTGAAATTTCAATTCACCCAGACGACAGAAAATTCACGGGATTTTTGTACAACGGGTTGACGTACGTCTGGAAAAGAATGCCAGGAAGAGGGCCTCGTAAAGAACCCTTACCACTTTACGTAGGTGACAAAGTACTTGTCAGGACCCCTAGAGTTAGTGATCAGCCTGCTGGATTATTCCATAAATTTTTCCTCTATTTACTGGACCATTTGTTATTGAAACGATTCCGTGCCCAAATGTATGCCTCTTAAAAGACTTGGATGGGCTCCCAGCAGGGAAGTACAATTTTTATAATTTGCGACCATTTAAAGGTTAAACTATTCTGTAGATTTTATTTAAACCACTGATTGACAATCTCTGACATAATTCTTCGGTACCTTGGCTCCTGCACAGTTTGCGGTCTTCGTGTCGCTGAGAAAAATTGGAAGAATTTTGATTTAATTATTTTATTCTGATTAAATAGTAGTTAATAGTTCTTTTTGCTTTTATTTAAGTAAAGGTTGGCAAATTTTTTCTTGAATATTGAATGTTGTTTTGATTCATTTTTTTCTTTAATTATTCACCAATTATGAATCTAATATTCGTAACGTTTTTTTGTTTTTTTTCAACGAGATAAAACTCTTAATTTTCAAAATTAAAATTCTTCAAAACCTGATTTTATCTCTATCCGAAGGGAGGGGAAAGTGACGTAACCGAATATTGGATTAAAAATAAATACATTTATTTTGTTATTACTGTTCAGAAGCGTGCGTGCCCAACCGGGTGCGACCTAAATCACTTCGCACGGCCATCTACGCCGCTCCTTAGCGTCGCCGAGCAAGGGGGTGGGGTAGGTGTTTAGATAACGCCTCCGAAAACCCCTCATGGACCACCGACCAGGCTCCACGCGGCGGGCGCGGCGACCGCTCCGTGTTTGTTTACAGGAAGTGTGCGAGAGAAGCGTTCTGGAAAATTCCATCAAAATTACCGACAAGACGCGTAATCTGATTGGAGCAATATTATTTTCGGCGTAGTAACTTTCGGCCAGTAACAACACGTCTTCCAAAATTTCTGTAGAAACTTCTAGAACATTCATGGAAATTGGGGGGGGGGAAAGAGGTTCGTGGGCGCTGAGACGCGCTGAGGGCAGACAGAAGCGGGGAGGTCTTTGGACAGAGAGCGCGGGACGCCTAGTCGTGCGGACACAGAGGCGGGGACGCCTCATGTTGTACGGGTGTGGACGCGGAGGTCATCCGAGTTGTGTAGGCGCCAGGATAGCGCGAAGTAGCATGATTAGAGTGCGATTTGTGGTATTATCGCACCGCGTGTCATTAGATTGAGAAAAAAAAGAACTTTATCTAGTAATGTTATTTGTTCTCTGCTCGTTTACGCCCTGCGCCGTGTATCGCAAGTTACGCGATTACGAAAATTACGATCTGTCGTCACCGATCTGTCGTCACGCTACCGCCGACGTCCCAGCTGATGTCGTGGTTAACTCTACTCTCTTGAATGGGAGCAGGCTGCGAGAGGGAATTCACCTCCGCCCCTAAAGGGCGTGCGTCCAGAAGAAAGGAGCCCAGCTGTGTTGCCTGTTTGGAGGCCGTTCACCCAGCGCGTCCTCCTGCCGCAGCGGTGATTCTAATAATCTGTCGAGCTCCGACAGACAAAACAAACATTCATTACGCCCTTCAGGCTTACCTGGACTGTTGTCAACATTCAGAAGGTGCAGGCCGCGCATTGGCCCCCTTTTTTTCTTTTTATTTGTTAGCGCATCTCTTTTTTTTGCTTTATTTGTTTTAAGTAATTTGATCGTATTAGTTTTAAGATTGCATAAAAAAAACAAGGGTTTAAAAAAACTGAGCTCAGATAATAATGTCAATTTATCATTTTTAATTTCTCATTAAATTTACATTTTTTGTCTTTAAACTTTCTTTCAATTGACCTCTGTCACGTAGCCACGTCCGTCCACAACCTAAATTTCAGGCTCTACCCGTCACCTGAGCTAGCCGGCAATTACAGCACAGGTAGGTGGGGGCGTCGCAATATATATATATATATATATATATATATATATATATATATATATATATATATATAAATTTTGAAATTCTAAAGGATCGAGAAATTCATTTTAATTTCTGATCCTTTAAGGAATGTCGAATATAATTCTCTGCAGAAACTTTTGCTGCGTCGACAATTCGTAGTCTTCATTGTACAGTAATTTGCGATCTATTTTTGCGCCTGTGATTAATTGTTTCCCACTGAAGTTCTTTCCTAATAGTTTTCGTGGACTCAGATGTCACCTTTATTGTTTTTACTAATTTATAATATTGTTGTATGTCTAATAATTGTCAGATTTGATCATGCTCTTAGTTTTTCAGTTTCTTTAACTGCAATTTAGTTTCTTCTGATTAAAATCTGCAATTTTACTTTTCTCTTTGCTTTAAGATATTTGTGTTAATTGTTACTTTCTTCTTCTTCTGGGAAGAGCTGTGCCGCTCGATGTTCACCTTGCTTCCAAAATGCAATCTTCCAATGCAGAATACTGTTCTTGTACACTCTCACTTATGCAACACTTTGCATCGAGATTTGTTTCTAGCTCTATTTTGAATTCATTGCGTTCTTTGTTTCTATTATTGGTACACTATGTATGTACTTTTTTCTGTGTCTTTTCTCTACTTTCATTTCTGCTTTGACCAATCTATGATCGGTTTCGAATTTCAAACTTTTGATAATCGTTATTCTTGTTATTTGTGTTAAGTTAATTTGTAAGTATAAAATCTATTTTGTTCCTTGTTCCCATCTGGAGAACACCATATCTATTGCTTTATTGGATTACACTGAAAGAATTAATTCGCTATTTTAAGTCTATGACTTTCGGCGAACTGAACTATTTTGGTGCCTCATTCGTTCCTTACGCCAGTTCCTAGGGTTCTACCGCTTCTTCGCCTCATGGACTTGTTTCGATTTGGTACTGAAGTCTACTATAATGAAATTTACACACGATCTATATTTGGGACAGGTATAGACGAGATTCTCGTAGAATTCTTAAATTGTTCTTCAGAACTGTCTTCAGTTGGTGCATACACTTGAATTATGGTTATCTTCTCTTTTTGATCTTCAGAGTAATTACTGCTATTCTCTTGAAATTCCTTTATTTCGTCAACTAATTCTTTTATGTACCTGTGAATTAAGAACCACACCTTTCTGTCTTTTGTTTCGTTGATGTAGCTGAACCAGTAGCCATTCTTTCTTTTGTTATTGCTTCCGAATATTCTCGCCTTACAGAGATCTATGATGTATTTCAAACGGCTGAGTGCATGCTGTAATTCTAGTTCTCGTTCTTCTGTTCATGACGTTCTGAACTTCGAAGTTGTTACATTAATGTATTTTCTAACGTTCGCGTCAGAAAAGGTTAATCAAACATAATTAGTAAGCCACATGTTTCATTTTCAGATTTTAGCTAAGACTGGATCTCATTTTTCTTGGAATTCACTCCACAAATTATACAGAATTTTGTTTGGTAAGGGATTTTCAAAATTTATAATCAAGTAATCTAAAATTAATAATAATAATAATAATAATAATAAAATAATAATAATATTATAATTTGTCTTGAGCATCGAGAATAATAAACAATTAAATAATACGTTACCACTATTTTTTAAAAATAGTTTTATACTAAACAAGCTTGATTAAAAATGCAACCACACATGAGCCCAAAGCTTCTTCAAAACTCAGAAATTGTTTTGTGTAATTACGTATCAAAACACTATACGTATGAGTAAAGATCGCATTCTCTCGCACATTGCAATAACAATGTGATGTGCCCGAGCAGTAGCTCAGTGCATCAAATGATGTCACGCAGAGCCTATGACCGGAGGTC
The DNA here is from genome assembly GCA_964035755.1 of Teleogryllus oceanicus. Classification (NCBI taxonomy): domain Eukaryota; kingdom Metazoa; phylum Arthropoda; class Insecta; order Orthoptera; family Gryllidae; genus Teleogryllus; species Teleogryllus oceanicus. The sequence goes on from CAXIVR010000005.1 coordinate 84,002,976, forward strand.
CTAGGTTCGAGTCCTGACGGTGGCAGGATTTTCGACACCAGCGTTTCAGCTGGTCAGAATTCAGACGCTGTCATGAAGAGAATTCTAGTGGCCGGCTGCTCTGATCGGTCTTTTCCGTGCTCTCTCCGATCAACACCAGGCGAATACCGAGCAGTATCCCAACAAACGGACCGTGCACGATCTTTTTTTCTCCTTCCTTATCCTATCCTCTCCCTTACACACACGTACACTAACATTCACTACACCCCAAATTTCGGGAGACCGGTGGGCTAGAGCCTGTTCCGGCTGGGCGGTGCCCGCTGGTGGGAGAGTCCTGGTTAGGAAACCCTGCTAGCCGACGGTGGTCGGCTCTGGATCTCGCGATCCAGCGGGGAAGATCACCTCCATCTCCGAGAAAACTACACCACATTACACAAACGGAACACACTAATATTACACTAACGGGACTAATGACGAAGCAGTTGACGCGACACACGAAAAAATCAATCAATAACAATTGTGCATTCACGATTTTAATCAGATTAGAAAAGTTAGATATTATTTTCAGAAAAGTAGCCGTAGATGGTAATCCATTGCAATTAAACTTGTGCCGTTGGTCGCAAAAAGGAGCATGTAGAGTTGAGGCAACGAATATCGCCACACAGTTTTTAAATCAAACTGATACAGAGAGAAATTACCTTCAGAAAATAAAAACGTGGAAAATTCATTGTGAACATACCCCAGTGTCCTCTCCAATCCCGTACACGGCCCTATTTGAAAAAAATCATGGGTATGCAATATACAAAATTGCCACACTAGTGACCAGTGACCTGAATAGAGCATCCTAGAGAACGTAAATATTTCTAGGAAGCCACCGTTGTGCTATCGGGATGCTACAAAACTGGTGCACGCTCGGATAGCTTTCTGCAATTTTGACGCTACCTTATTTCAAAGTCAACAGTCTCTCAAAGTATCAAAGAGCCTCCACGTCGTAATATAAACTTAATAACTTTTAGCTACTTTCGGAATCTCTGCCATCAAGGCTAACTTGGCTGTCGCCATTACACAGATAATGTTTAACTCCAACATTTTCCTAACATTCAGACAGTCTCCATAATAATTATCATAATCTAAATTACCTTAATTTATATTATTCTCTAGACAGACCTCAACCCTTACATCTTCAGTACAGACCATATATATAGGGTATTTACGAGGTATTGAGGTAACTTTGTGTTTTCAAATGGAAAAATAGATTTTTGTCTATAATGACAAGACATGACAAAAGATGAATCCAGTTATATACATATTGTCATATTGAGAAATATCCGCCTCAGGCCTCGCGTTGGGCTAGCCAATTGAAAAATACCCTTCTTTACGATATTTAACATTACTATAACTTGATACTATTTTCAAGCAATTATATAATATTATATAGGAATTTCTGCCTCTGCTATTATCAATATTATTATGTCTCGTTGCCCTGCAATGCTCATAAATTCTTTCAATGTCAAACATTATTTTACTAATTTCCCTTCAATTTTTAATCATGGGTTTCGATATACAACATTTTACTCTTTACCTGTTGCATGGACGTGTAATTCGAACAGAATTACGATTTCAGGAAATTCTAATGATTAAAACTATTATTAAATTAATGGCAATTACTATAAATTATCAGCCTTTTCTTATCTCAAAAAATATTTTTACACTTTACAAATTCTAATATGCTCATTAATTAAATCAATTTTTTCTCTGTAAAACATTAACGTCCCATACGGCTTTAAATAAAGTTCATAAGCTTATTGCGATGACTTCTCAGAGATCCCTTCGGATGTCTTCGGGCTCGATGTTGTCCGTGGAATATCCTCGACATATTATCGTGTTCTTGCCTATCACTAGAATGTATTAAAAATGTTTCAAATTTCGTCAACCAATTGATAGATTTAGGATTCAATAATTGATTAAATTAATAGGCGGTGACGACTTGCCGTGGCTGTGCTTGGGCGAAACACTTAGTCGCGATTGTCTATCTTCAGCTGACATTGAAAATATAAATTCCTTCGAAACACGCAGTTTATTTTGAATTGAAGTCCCCAATTACAAACAAAAAATTTCAATTATAAGTCAATGCGAATCACTTCTTCGCCTTTTTTACTGTGCACAATGCCGTTAGTTTCGAAACTAATCATATGTTACCGCCTCACTATCTTTTAACGAATACCCCAGCATATGCTAAAAATATCTTACCGCACCGATTGCTTTTGATATGTTTTAGTTCGGAGCGAGAGAGAGAGAGAGAGAGAGAGAGAGAGAGAGAGAGAGAGAGAGAGTTCTTTCCATCTTCCTTCAAAATCACGGTTTTCAATATCCTCTCCACACCCTTTTGCATATAATGTCCTCCGGACCGTGTCTCCCCAAATGAACAGCGCTATGACATCAAGCAAGGAATACTACACTTTGGGTTTCTGATATACATTTTACTTGCCTGTTGCATGAGCACGTGTACAGAATTACATTCCTAGAAGTTCTACTGATTAAAACCCATTATTGATTTGATGACAGCTACCCTATATTATCAGCTCTCCTTCCCACTCTTCCTTCGCCTCCTCTTCCTCTTCCTCCTCCTGCTTCTCCTCCTCCTTCTCATCCTTCTTCCTCCTCCTCCTCCATCTTCCTCTCCAACTCCTTCTTACCTTCTCTTTATTCTCTGCTCTCTCTTATCCACCTCCTTCCTCCTCTTCCCTTTTCCATTCCCCCCTCCCCCTTCTCCGCTACCTCTCCTCCTTTCGAAGACCGGAGCATAGACTAAAGAGAGACTAAAGACACTTTACTCTATGACCGGAGTTAGGCCACAGTCCCGGCTCGCCACGTCGCCCGCCCCTCTGGGAAACGCTTCGTCTTCCCCGCAACGCCCATCTCCGCCGCTGCCCACCCTCGCTGCCACGCCTCTGCGCGCCGCCGCCCGGAATCTCCGCCCGCCTCCACGTTCCGCTCCGCGCCGCCCTGCCCGCCCGGCACGGCCCCGCCCGTCCCGCTCCAACCCGCCTTGCTCCGCCCCGCCCGTCCTGCTCCGCGCCGCCCCGCCCCGCCCGCCCGGCACGTCCGCCACCCCGCCCCCCCCCGCCCCGCCCCGCCCCGCCCGCGCCGGCCGGCGCCACGCTCGGCCGTGCCGTCCGTCCGCAGGGCGTGCCGCGTCGCGGCGTAATGAGATTAGCGAGCGGCGCGCGACCGCTCGAGGCGCGGCGCCGGCGGCAGGGCGCGGTCGGGCGCGCTGGCGGCGGCGGCGGCGGCGGGCGCGCGCGTGTCGTGGCGTGAGCGCCGCCTCCGCCCCGCGCGCGCGGCCTCTCGCGCCCGCTGGCGTGCGCCGACGCCTGGCGCGGGTCACGGCCCTCTGAGTCGCGGAGCGGCGAGCAAGAGCGGGGTGCGGCGATAGCATCGAGCCAGGAGGGGCCGAGGGGACTGCCCAGGAGGCGGGGGAAAACGCGCCTTAGGGGTGCGATGGAGGAGTGAGAGAAGGGGTTAATATTTGGATGAGAAGGAAAAATGGTGGCATAGGAAAGGAGAAGAGATGAGTAAAGACAGAAGGGGAATGAAGTGGGAGAAATGGATGAGAGGAAGATAGAGATGGTGGAGGAGGAGAGAGGGAAGGAGGAACCAAGAGGAATGTTTGAAGGATTGTGAAGAGGATAGTGAAATGAGAGATAATAAGTAAAGACTAACGATGTAGCCAGACGCTTGAAAGCAGAAACAAGTTACAAGTGGCGTGACTTGCTGCGATGAGAGAGAGGAGGTGAGTACTTGGATGAGGTGGAGCGATAAAGACAGGACTAGGAAGGAGAGGAGATGAGTAAAGGGAGGAGGACAGGAGGAAGTAGGAGAGAAGGATTAGAGCACTACGGAGCGGTTGCATGAGGAAAGAAGGGAAGAGGAACAAAGAAGGAAGGTCTCGAGGATTGTGAAAGAGAATGTAATGTGAGAGAGAATTAGGAAAAGAATAACAATGTAGGCAGAAGGAGGAGTAAATTCTCGTATGAGGGAAAACTGGAAAGGATAAGAGATGAATAAAGAGACAAGGACAGGAAAAAGTAGGAAGGCAGGAGAAGTGGAGGGGGGAAAGGATGGAGGAGGAGAGAAGGAAGCAGGAATGAAGAGGGAAGATGGTAGAGATGATCTCGAGAATTGTGAAAGTGGATAGTGATGTGGGAGAAAACAAGGAAAAGAGAGAATAAAAATATAGACAGGCCCTTTGAAAGAGGAAACAAGTTACAAGTGGCGTGACTACTGGACCAGATTGTCGCATCTGAGACACGCAAGGAATGAATTTTCATTGGTGTGCTCGAAGGTGGAAGGTTATGTTTTTTTTACCCTCCACTGTTCATTCTTATTTTCAAAACTTTTGAACAATCTATGGACTTTGAGAATCAAAGAATAGAACGAGTTATTTTAGTACTGTGCAAAGTTACCGAATATCCATAGGTGAGACCCTAATGATGAATTCAAAAGTTTATGGCTTATGATTTTCTTCAGTAAAATATGAAATAGAAGCACTGGATAGTTAAAAACTCGAATTTTTATGACCAGGAATTATGCCTTAATTAAAAATTTCGAGGTACTCTTTAACGATTACCCTCGAATCATATATGGATTTTAGAATTTTCCTCTTGAAAACATGACCAAACCCGCTATTCAGTCATTCTCTGAAATAAAATATCCCCAACGTGTTGTGAAGAAACACAGTAGCATCATTACCAATTAGGACATTACGAGTTCGATCCTTGCAAAATGTGCCCAAATGCAGTGGGTAATAGGGCGATACACAATATCGCCCTATTTACGTAAAACCGTAAATGTTATTTCAGGAAATATAAAGTTCTATGTATTTACAAAACTATAAACAACATTTTTAATAACTACATTTAATGAAACCTTATAGGATATACAGTCCGCCGTAGAGTTTATGGCTGTTACAAACTTCTTTGTGACTAGTTAGAAATGAGTTCTGTCGAACTGTTGAGTTCGTCAGAATGTGTCGAAATGAGTTCTGCCATGTAGATGATATTGTTTCATTAACCACTGCCAATGGCGTTTATAATCACTGCCATCGCATTTCGAGGATACTTTCGCCCACGATAGAACTCGAGAATTTTAATTATTGCATTGTCGCCGACGGAGAGCGTTAAGATTCTTTCCTGATTTTCTGACCATTCTTTCTATTTGTTCTACAAGCACGCTTTGCATCGTTTTTCGAGTTTTTATGATATATTTTATTATCATATTAATATCCGAACCTTTCCGATGTTTTCTCATATATTGCTACAAATTTGTGGTCAAGCTCTCTTCCGATGTGCATATTTGTTATAATGCGTTTTTTTCGTATTTGCGGAAAAGCCGACATTAATTTTCAAATCGGTATTTGAGCGAAAGTGTTTACTCCAATGCGTTCGATGAATTCCGCTTCCGTCTGCGGCATAATGCAAATGTCCACAACTCGTTATTTTGTCCCATCATCGTTACGTTATGGTGAAAATTCCGGTCGTTGACCAAATTCGAGTTTAAGTGCATAAATGAACAAAATTGATGAAGTTCTGGAATTTGCACGAACTTTTGTTTATCATTAAGCATGTAATTGCAGTTATTAGGATGGTGTCAGGGTTCTCCGACCTCTTAAATGCTTCGCTTACTCATTCACACGTTACCATGTGTATCGGGCAAAGGGACCCATGGACCCTTTTGCCTGATATTTCCGATTAGGGATGAATAAACAAATTCACATTTTTAGACTTACAGATCAATTATGTGTTTTGAAACTGTTGTCTGAATACAAGATATTTAAGTTTCAGTAGTTTGAGATGATTTATTAGTTCTACCCATAATACATCGTAACAGTAAATATTCAATATCGCGTATGGCATGAACATCAGGTTGTTTGAAGAACGGGTGGAAAAGAGAGATCAGGCGATCGGGAGTGGGTGTACGGTAGTGGATGGGCGACAGGGTTTGCAGGAACGGGTGGGCGTGATGAGAACGGGTTGGCGTGGCGGGAACGGTTGGCGTGGCGGGAACGGGTTGGCGTGCAGGAACGGGTTGGCGGCGGGAACGGATTGGCATGGCGGAACGGGTGGGCGTGGCGGGAACGGGTCGGCGTGGCGGGAACGGGTTGGCGTGCGGAACGGGTTGGCGTGGCGGGAACGGGTTGGCGTGGCGGGAACGGTGGCGTGGCGGGAACGTTGGCGTGGCGGGAACGGGTTGGCGTGGAACGGGAACGGGTTGGCGTGGCGGGAACGGGTTGGCGTGGCGGGAACGGGTTGGCGTGGCGGGAACGGGTTGGCGTGGCGGGAACGGGTTGGCGTGGCGGGAACGGGTTGGCGGTAGAATGGTTCGGCGAAAACGGATCCTTTGAAACGCTCGGCTGACGGGAATGGGTCGGTGTGAGCGAGAGAGCGGGAGCAAGCGGGAGGGGTTGAGTGGGCACACGCCGACAGTGCGTGTGGTGATACCATCAACAGGCGACGCCCCAGAGGTCGAGTTGAGCAAAACAACGTCCTTGAAGGGCGTCGCTGTGCAAGGAAAGAAATGTGTTGGATGTGATGGAATTAGTTCGCGAACTGAGCTTTGAGTGGTTTCCTTTCCTTCACAATGTTAACTACCTAGGATGATAATCTCTTTGCCAGCGAGAGAGATCAGGTAATAAATTTATTACAATCTATACTGTTAGGCAATAAACGAAATTAATGATAGTAATTTACCGGTATGGATCATTTTCAATCATCATTCAATAATATCAAGTAATATAGCAGGAAATTCTCCAAATTTTATTTGCCTCTTTCATTACATGTTTAATGACTGAAGAAGAAATCATTTTTTACTTATTAATCAATGCTTAATTTTTTACACAAACTGTGACGAAGTTTTAGTTAACAATAACAAATTAGAGATGATACAAATGGAACAGAATTTCTCAGATTCTTCGTAAGAAATCATTTTAAGAGATTGTACACACAAATGCAATAATATATAAAACGCCCATAAAGTAAATATTACTGATACCAGAGATATATAAAACATATGAGTGTAATTTTTAAAATGAAATAATTCATTAATAGGGTTTCGTCATGATATTAGGAGATTTACCACTATCTGTATAAAAATTGAAACAACTTGTTTAAAGATGTTAATGGGAAAATTTTGTTTCGAATATTGCCAATACTTCACTGGAATTTACGCGAACACTAGTAATCTTTTTAAAGAACATACAATTACAACAATTAAAGAACTAATTGTCGAAAATACACTTCACTTGAAGAAAAATATCAACAATATCGTAAGAGTTAGTCCAAATGTTTTAAAATTTTCCAACTTTTTTAGGCATTCCACATTCCTAGCTGATCATACTAGAATCGTGTGAATAATCCGGTACGTTTCAAGAATGATTTACTTTTGAGTTTTTGGAATACTTTTGTGGGAGGAAGGCCTACATTTTCCAATTAATACTTTAGATCTTTGTTAACAAGACGTTGCTGTTGTTACAATTTGGTATCATCTCAACTGACTAACTTGTATATTTATATAGTCTTTGAGAGAGAATGTATTTGAATTTTTCGGTTTTTGCTTATTGATGTTATGATCTGAGAGTGCGAAATTAGCGATGAAGGCTTTCTTTCCTGTACCCTATGTAATATAATATATGGTTTAGTTGTTTGGAATCATTTTATCAGTCTGTTTTGGGAATGTAAATCTTCTGTAGTTATTAGTTGGAATAACTTGGTCCTGAATTGCTTGAATAAAGTTCTCAGCCTCACCACATAGAGACCCATCTCTCAGCCATCGCACCAAAGCGTCGTAGTGTGGTCCTTTCTAGAAATGGGGAAATATACCATGGAAAAGTTCGGGGAGGGTACTATGCATTACGGCTGAGATTTCAGGGAGAAGAGCCTTTGCCACATTATGCTACTGCTGTATGTAGAGGCTTTATTGATTGATTGATTGATTTTTTCGTGTTTCCGGGCGCGTCAACTGCTTTGGTCATTAGTCCCGTAAGTGTAGTGTACTTTTTTTTCTCGGGAGATGGCGGTGATCCCCCGCTGGATGACGAAACGGCGCCGACCTATTGCGCCGACCAGCGGCTAGTAGGGTTTCTCCCCAACCAGGGCTTCCACCAACGGGGCACCGCCCCAGTCGGGACAGTGGAGTTCCGCCCCAGTCGGGAATATGTGTAGTGAAGTGCATGTGGTGTGTGTGTGTGTGTGTGTGTGTAAGGGGAGAGAATAGGAAGAAGGAAAGATCGCGCGCGGTCCGTGACCCGTTTGTTAGGGTACTGCTCCGGCATCGCGGTTTGTGGCGGCGGTGGTGTTGGTACACGTGTTCGCCATAACTGAGCGCCAGTTGTGATCACCTTGGTGCCTGGTGATCGGTCGTCGGCAGTCGTCCAATCTGCGATCTCGCCCGCGGAGAACGTTCGCGACCTGATATAGCAACGGCGGCGCTAAGGGCCCGCGGTCATGTTTGCTACTCCCCCCGAGAATCAAGCTTACAAGCGCGAACGCTTAAAGACTCCCACCGGGAGCGGTAGCTCACTGCATCAACTGATGTCACTGCAGCGCCTCTGACCGGGAGGTCCTAGGTTCCCACTCCCCACGGCCGCAGGCTATTTGGCACTAGTTTTTCAGCTAGTTCGAATTCAGTCGCAGTCTGGAGGACAATTCTAGCAACCGGCTGCTCTGATGGTATTTTCCGTGGTCTATTTGGCACTAGTTTTTCAGCTAGTTTCTCCGATCAACACCCGAGAATGCCGGAGAAGTACCTACCAAACGGGCCGCGCGCGATTTGTCCTTCCTCTCCTTGTTCTATCCTTTCCCCACACACACACACTTACACTAACATGCACTACACTACCACATATTCCGGGAGACCGGTCAGGAGCTCAGAGCTTGTCCTGGCTGGGCGGCGCCCGCTGGTGAGAGTCCTGGTTAGGGAAACCCGCTAACCGACGGTTGGCTCTGGATCTCGCCATCCAGCGGGGAAGATCACCGCCATCTCCCGAGAAAAACATGCACTAAACTAACGGCACTATTGACCAAAGCAGTTGACGCGCCGGAAACACGAAAATCAATCAATTAAAGACTCATGCTCTCCTCGACTTAACAGGTATGATCTCTGCGCTTTTTCTCTCGCCCGCGTCACGAGCTTCATCGGCAAGACCGTACTTCGAACTGTTCTCCGCGCCTCCTCCGATTCGAATGACCGTTGTCAATTTTGATTGTTTCGCGTAGACGGCCAACAGCCACGTGGGACCCGCATTTAGTTCGCGGCGAAAGGCCAACAAAACCCGCGTGACGCGTGGACGGCCTATGGCTGTGTCATCCCCTATTGCTCACGACGAAGTCCTCGTCATGCCCCGAAATGCGGATTCTCGAAATTTGGATGCGTTACGACCGCGGGACTGGCGTGTTTTCCCGATGAGTGAGGCACGCCACCCTCACCGCCGTTCTCGACAAAGACGACCGTCCTCACTGTACGCCCTGCAAAGGATTAAAGTCTGGCAGAGCAGCTTTTGGCCACTTTCCTGCACCTCTAGTTTCGGCGAGCTTCAATGCTGCGCGAAATATTATTTAGAGTTTTCGTTGAACTCGACGTACGCCGCCGTCTCATTACAATAAAAACATTAAAGCATGGAAGAACAGAAAAATATAAGCAAAATATTTGAATTAAAATTAATGAGACAATAATGGCTTAAGAAAATTACTTAATACTGTTTAAATTATTTATCGATAAATTATTTAAAGATTGAAATTTTAAGTCAACAAGATATGTTTTCCACTGAATTTGTAGTGTTCTATTTTGATTATGAGCAATCTTCAGTATAATAATAGCTCGATTTGAAAACTATCCAAATGAATTATTTCTTTTTAAAATTTACATCACTAAAATATTTTTCTTTACAATAATTTCATTACCTTACAATACCAATAGGCAATATTGTAAACTTAGGTTTACGAGAAAAACATGGATTACTTTTCATATCTTGAAATATGTGTAGAATCAGGAAATACGTTTTTCGATTTACCATGAAAGTCTCAGTAAACAAATCATAGATTATGAATTTGCAGCAGAGACAGACAAACTAGTTAGAACTTCATCCAATTTTTATTTGTATTGTATTTGATTTTGGGAAGACATCAGCGACTGTTTTGATGAAATGAAAACAATGTGCGAGTACACATCATTCTCCCTTTATATTGAGGTGATAAGCATTTTAAAACTTCAGTGATATTTAGAGATATAGCCTGTAATTGTATATGTGCTTAAATGTAGGTAATAGGTTTTAATAAACATCCTGCAAAATAAGACACACTAAAAATAATACACTAAATACAAATAATACACACAACAAATAATACACTAAATAACAGTGCTAAAAATGTAGTCCAAGGAGCTGCAGATTATATTTGGAATTGAAAATGGAGACGCAAGTTTTTTCTTGTTCATAAGTTCATGATTGGGATATAATTTTTACATTGTTATCATAAGTTCGTATGCAATGTATTTCTTACAACGTTGATTAACATCTCTATATAAAAATGAAGAATCGCATTAGAGTGAAGCTTTAAATTTCATTTTTAAAATAACGACCGGATTTCCGTTTTGAAACAATAGACTTGCTAACAGAGTTATAAAGAGAAATTATGTAATAAATATGCCACGAAGTAAGAAACCCATTTTTCCCATCTGCTGGTTTCTTTCGTATTTCTGTATTTGCAAAAATTAAAATTAGCTCCCGACTAAAATCAAAAGCATCCTTTCTTTCTGACCGTTCATCATTTTGTGTCAAACTCTGATAAATTGCTTCTCCGAGTGTAGGAGAATTTACTCATGTCTGCGCATTGGAGCAAATTATCATTCCTTCTGAACTTCACTTCTTCAATTAATCAAATCTCGCTTCTCGAAATCGAAAGTTTAGGTGTTTTGATTGGGGCGATACTCACTGTAATCAGGGATTCCGTATTGATCGTACAACGTAAGTGTCTCATACACGCTATTGACAGCTTTGTTAAATGACTGCGTAAGAAATATCGTCCGTTACTGCTACCATCATACTCTTAGTTTCAGAATTTTCTAGTACCTGTATTCGGTTCTGCGATCTAATCGAAGGCCAAAACGTGTATGCAGAACACAAAGTGTTCAGAGAAGAAATGTCGAAAATGAGAAAAGAAGCTCTTAAGACAATTTTAAGCTTATTTTTCTAATATACTACTTGGATATTCTGAATGGCTGAGCTGCAATAAGCACTTAAAAGTTGGTTTGTAAAAATGCTTTCTACGCAAACGTTTGCATTGCAGAAGCACATAAACACTCCTGAAATACGTAAATTGTTTATTATTTACCAAAGAAATGAATATATTTGTTCAGAAAGAAAACTTAACACATAAATAAAAAAGCATTCAATTTACACAATTCGACTGCTTTTTTATTTCCCGGTTAATTTCTCGGTTTATTAAAGTATTTTATTACAGAAAATATGCTTCAAATTGTCTTAGCTTATTTTCTAATTTTCGACGTTTCCTCCCGGACACCTGTATATTGTATAAAATGCATCAGTCACAAAGGTCTCAGATGAAAAAGTATTGATAAAGGGCTTTCACTATTTTCTTTCAATTACTGGCAATTTTTTCCACCTCTACCAAAACATTATTTATTTTAAATATCCTGGGTACATATTGCTGATCCCCTGTACCGAAATTACTCTTTAAGAAGTCTCACCCAATGCTAAAGATGAGTCTTTTAGCATTCTCAGATGCTTTCTAATAACAATGAATATATTTATTTAATCTCACCCAATAATAGAAAGTCCGCTGTACTAGGCACAAATCTTAAAATTACATACATTGTTTCTTTAATTGGTAACTCATATATTCCCAGGCAGCTGTAAATCCACCAATTGTTTCAATATAAGAGTGAAGCGTATGCCAAAGGTGAAGAGTTAGAAAGTGTAGGGATCTGTTCACAAAACATTTGTACTACTGTTTGGTTATATGTCGTTAAAAACATTGAACCAAATATACGAGAAACCAAAGAAAAGTCCACTTACTATTTGACTATAATTTTGCTTATGAGGCATCTAAAGAACACATTTATTTTATCTATTATAATGTGGCAATAAAAAGGAAGACAAACAGAAGGCCAAAAGGGTTGATTCTGCGTGGCTGTAAGTGAGCCATTCGCGAAGAAGAAGAAAAAGGAAAAAATAGCATAAAAACTCCGGCAAATCGACAAAAATAAATATTACTAATATTTGATGGAATTCATAATGGCTGCCAAGCGACTCCAAACTTCCATCTCCGACGCAACGAACCAGTACTTAACTTTGTAAGGGCTAAGAACAGCGATGTGTGTTTCGTATGGTTAATTGATGCGAGTGTGCGACTACGAGCAAAAGAAAGCACAGCAATGCCCAGCAGAAAGACGCAGTGTTCTGCGGCACCGTCTGGCTCAGCTTGCTAAAGAGAAATGTCAGAGGGCGCCGTAGCGCATGACCATGGCCTCCGTACAGTTGAAGCCCGTAGGAAAAAAAGAAGCGGAATTCACCGAATACGGACTCTTTTCCTCTTCTTAGTGTTATAGTTAACGTCTCAGAAAAAGTACCTGACATAATTTACAATTAATTGAATTTTTGTAGAAACATACTTACAAGAATGAATATGGTTGAAAATCGCATGGAATGGGACATCTTAAAATTTCGACGAGTATGAATGCAAGCCAAAATGTGGTGTGGATAACGATGGGCGGACGGGTACCGGACGGACGGAAGGTGTGATGGACGGAAGATGTGATGGACGGAAGATGTGACGGACGGAAGGTGTGACGGACGGAAGGTGTGACGGACGGAAGGTGTGATGGACGGAAGGTGTGATGACGGAAGGTGTGACGGACGGAAGGTGTGACGGAGGAAGGTGTGACGGACGGAAGGTGTGACGGACGGAAGGTGTGACGGACGGAAAGTGTGAAAACCTTTTATTTTGGATCAGGAATCCCAAAAGTGTATTTCGTTAAAATCTCGATATTGTTTTTCGCAGCATTACATGGTTTTCTTATTCTAATGATATTACCTATCGTTTATGATAACAGAAGGAGTACTTTTATGAACGAATTTTTGGAGAACAATTGTACTGACGTTGCCTCCCCTATGAATAGTGTCCAAATTTGCTTCTGAACCACTAAGGTCTCTTTGGAGTAGTGTTTAAATGTAGTTATACAAACTCACGACACGAACCAGAGTATTCCAATAACTTCAGGTCTCCGTAATCTCCATTGATGTTCTTCATAATTATTTTTAAGTTTTTCCATGTTTCCTTTAAGTGAAAGGAATGAGCTACAGGCTCTGAGACATATTGATTTCCGTTATGAAGCAGAACAGCTTTAAGGCTACTGTTTCGAAAAATCTATAAACATCCTCCAGTGATCACTGACATATCTTATCTCAAATTTTGAAAGTACATCATGAATGTTGTTGCAGTATATAAACTGACCCTTTTCGTGAAATAAGCAAGGAACTCTTCTTTTACTTTCGATATCAGGAAAACGTTGTGCCTGGAGCTGGATATTTTTCTTTCAAGCGTGAGCCTAAACCTGCACCAATTCCTTTGAGAGCCCAAAATTTCGCAACAAATCATTAAGTTTCTTCTTGATTATACAACCAGGACTATGTGGTACGGGTCTAATGCTGACCTACGTTATTATAATAATACATTGCCAACGTTCATTTGAAATTTAATCGATAGTAAAGTTCTGCAGAAATTGTGGGTGATGTAAAGAAACCAAATCCACATATTTAACCAGATTGTAACATCGTCTCATTATCACCCTGCTTTAACCCGCGAATACCCGCTATATGTAGACTCACGCCAGTGCCCGCAATGTATCTCTCAGATATAGCTACAACGTTTTGTAAATGCAAATGATCAAAAGATCCACTTACTAAAATACGTATTTTATTCAGTTTGTACATGCCCCAATGCAATTGTTAATGAATATTACACTCAGAATTTTGTGGAATACTTACGATGAGAAAGGTAAAATTGACAAACTAATGCAAAAATCATTAAACGTCTTATTTCTCTATTAAATAACATTAAATATAATTTCCACAAATTATTTGGGATATTATATATATGCATATTAATTTTCATCAGAATTATTTAGAAAGTCTGTCTTTTTCTATTTTGCAAGGTACGCATTTTTTCATTTCTGCAGACGCCTCCGACATTCTTTTGTAATAAATTGTGATATCTGATTGCAGATAAGACAAATTATTCCATTTTCTTAATAGGTACTTGCCGTAAACACAGCTGAAAATAATGCCATGCTACGTACCGCTCAGGCTAGGATCTCATAATACACTGGGCCATTGCACCCAATGTATTTGACAGATATCGTGCAGCGCAGTGCTCAAGTTTCAACATGCTCACGGAAATGGTTAGAGAAAGGATAAAAATAAAAGGCCAGACGATCTCAGAAAAGTACAAGGAAGGAATGCATGAAATATCAGACGACTGATGCATCACAATAATTCAGGGTCATAAAATTGCCGTGGCTTGGAACTCCCAGATCTGTTGTGAGCACTTCCGGAATAATGAAAAGCAGCGAATTGTCGCAGCCCAAAGTTTACTTGTAAGATAGCGTGTGGTAATTTGAAATATGAAACACCTAAAATTTTGAAACCACTGTACGTGATAGACAAAACTGAAATTATTTACCTAATCAAGAAAAAAAAATCTGATTCATAATCACCCATTTTCATCAAATGCGGCAAATCGTCGCAGTCCTGTGTAATTGTAATCACTCAAACAAATAATAAATATAAAAGTTTTGTATTTCATTTACGTAGGGAAAATAATCTTAGAAAAATTAGAAAATCAATTTTTTCTTTCATCGTTGGTCAGATTACAGCGTTTCTATGCATTAATTATTCTACCACCCAACTTTATTTTCTTGATTTCACTTTGGCCTATCTTTTCCGTTCGACGGATCGATACGTTTGAGAACGTGAGAATGCAGTACCAGTACTTTCCACTTGTTTAACAGCGGTAATCGATTCCACCGTATGTAGTTAAGTGGAGGTGATTTACAAACGGCTAACGCATTGAATGATGTTTCTTTTAAGTGGAATCAAAGGAGCACTTTTCTTTGTTAATTGTGTAATGACATTATTCGTGATTTACAAACGGCTAACGCATTGAATGA